>JAEHOE010000197.1:0-171424 GCA_016858145.1 Edaphochlamys debaryana | reverse complement strand
GAAGCAGTGGCGAGGGCTCCCCGCCGGCGGCAGCCTTCGTCGGTAGCGGAAGCTCCGCCCAAACAAGCCCCACCCAGACCCCAGCCAGGCACAGGCCAGGCCCCGCCCGGGCCCAACCCGGGCCCCACCTGCTGGCTCTCCAGCCTGGGCGCCGCGTCCACCGCCGCCCCCTTCTGCAACAGCTCAGCCACCAGGATGGGAAGCACCTCGTGGGCCGCCGAAAGCAGGTCACTCCCCGGACCCCCCATCGCCCACCCCCCCAGGGACCCGGTGCTGCCGGCCCCCGCCACGCCGTCGCCGTCGGCGCCAGCGGCGCCGCCGGACAGGGGCCTGCCGGCGGCGCCGCCACCGGAAAGGGGTCTGGCGGCGCCGCCAGCGGCGCCGCCGCCGAAGACGGAGAGGCCGGCGGCGCCGCCGCTGGCGGCGGCAAGGGCGTGGCGGTAGGCCCGGACCACGACCACGAGCAGGGACGTGCTGGAGATGTGCCTGTGCGGCATGTACGGCATGTACGGCAAGTACGACGGGATGAGGCATGAGAGGCGTACCGGTTGTAAGGGCGTCGGCGGTATGGAGACGCACTGTGAGCGCCGGATCATTAACCCCCTGCACCCCTCACCCTTCCCTTCGTACTTCCCACCCCCGTGCATCCGCCTCCACGCAACAGCCTGGGTACCTGTCCTGCCCTCTAGCTTGCTTCATTTCCTGTTTATCTTCAAAGCAGGTTAACAGCACCCACCTGTGCTCGGCGTGCGACAGGAAGCGATCCGGCTCCAGCCCTCGTTCGACCAAAGCTGTCAGCGCCCCCAGTGCTGCCAGCGTCTCTGGGCTGAACGCATGAAGCGCCGTCTCGAGGGGCCTACCCAGAGAGTCGTGGAACAGGCGGGACCGAAACAGCAACAGCTCTGGAGTCTTGTCGGCAAGTTGCGGCGGCCCGGATCCGGGTCCGAGAGCGAATCCGGATCCGGGTCCGGGGCCCGGCAGGCGAGATCCGCGGGGCTGCACCGCATCCGGGCCCGGGCCCAGGCCCAAGCCCAGGCCGCCGCTGTGCGCCGCCGCCAGCGACAGCGCGCCGCTGGGTGCGCCGCTGATGAAGCCGCTGGCGGCGCGGCTGTCCATCGGACTGCCTGCCGCCGCCGCCGCCGCCGCCGCCGCCGCCGTCGACCCCCAAACTTGCGATGCCTGACCCGCCGCCAGATCCGAGCCCGCAGAGCTCCGCCGCGTCAGCACCCCGCCGCCGCCGCCGTTCAGCGTCGCGCCCGATGGCCCCGCCGACAGGTGCGAGCGCGACGTCACGCCGCCGCCGCCGGTCCAGCCGCCGCCGCCGCCGCCGCCGCCGCTGAGGGCCTCTTCCTTGGCCACCCGGCGTGCTGAGGTGCAGAGGCGGCGCAGGGTCTCCGTGTTGGATGCGCCGTGCAGGATGAGGGACGCCACGGCCTCGGCGGTTTGGGCCACGACTAGGGCGCGGAACCTGGGGGGGGGGGACGGGGGGGGCATGGATGAAGTGTTGTGAAGGGTGCTGTTCGAGTTGAGAGGGTAGGGAGAGATGCGGGATGAGGGAGGCGACTGCCTCGGCGGTCTGGGCCAGGTAGGGTGTGGAGGAGGTGGTGTCCGTACCCCAAGCCCACCCCTGCCCTGGTCTCCCCCACACACGCGCACCTGAAGCAGCCGTACCAGCTGACTCGCATCGCATCACGATACACCGCCGTATACCGCCGGCATCTCCGTACACCAAGGACCCCCTGCCCTGCTTCCCCTCCCACACACACACGCACCTGAAGCAGCCGTACCAGCTGCGGTCCTCCTGAAGCCGCCGCCGGTGCACCGCCTTGGGGGGGGGGGGCGGAGAGGCGGGGGAGCAGAGGGGGGCGGGAGGGTTGGAGCGCGACAAGGGAGATCGGGATACGGAGCGTTAGGGACCCCTAGCGGGCATAACTCTCCAGGACGCAGGGTGTACGACATGTACGACAAAGGCTGCCAAAAAACGTACATGAGGCCCCACCTGTGCGATGAGTTGCACGCACGCCTTGCAAGACCCCCACCCCCACCCTCAGCACAAGCCACAACTTCTCATCCCAGGCAAACAAGCCTTTCCTTATAACCACACTGCAACCCTCGCAAGCACCAAAAGCACCATCTGGGCCCAGACACCAGCACAAGCCGTGTGGGCCGGGTGGGCCCCGCCTGCGCGATGAGGCGCACGCACGGTTTGCAAGACCTTTCCAGACCAAACTAGCCTTTCCTTACAAGTGAGAACCACGATGCAAGCCCCGCAAGCACCCTACGCATCGCCACTCCCCACCTGCGCGATGAGGCGCACGCACGCGTCGCTGCCGCTGAGGGCCGCCGCCGCCAGGGGGGTGACCCAGGGGCAGCCTGGGGGCCAGTCCTCGCGGGGGGGCTGCGCCCAGGTGAGGGGGTGCTCGTGACCCACCAGGCGGGCGTCGGCCCGCATGGCCTTGATGAGCTGGGGGGGGTGGTGGGGTAGAAAAGGAAGGAGGTTTGGCGGGAGTGGGGGAGGGTGCGGAGGGGCGGGGGACGGGGCGACGGGACGGGGCTGATGCTGCCAGAAAGGGCGCAAAAGGGTGGCTCGGCTTGAAGCCGAGCATCTCCTCACCCCTCTACCTCCTCCACCATGAGGCCATTCCCTCCCTTACCCGGTCCCGAACCTCCCCAAGAAAGGGCCCCGCTGCGCTCTCTTGCGAAATTCGTACTCCAAGCCAGACCGCAGGACCCACCTCCCCGCCGCCCCCACCAGGTCACTGCCTCCCCACCCATGACGGGGCAGGGGACACCCTGCCTCCTTAACCCACGCTAGGGCGCAAGCCCGGCGTTAGTCTATTCCTATCTCTACAGGGGACCCCTGCCCCACACCCCATTGCCTGTCCCTTACCCCCCGCCCCACTTGAACCCCAGAACAGGGCCCCGCAGCCCATGGTTCCAGGTGGGGCCCTCGACACACACCCCATTGGCCCACCCACCTCCTCCACCATGAGATCGTTACCCCGGAACGCCGCAATGGTGAGGGGGTGGCAGGCGTGCCTCAGGAAGTCCCCCCGCAGCAGTGCCTGGAGGGCCTCGGTGGCGGTTGACGGCGTGGCGGCAAGCGGCGGTTGGGCCGGCGGCGCCGCCGCACTCAGCACCGTCCGCCGCCCGCCCGCCGTGCCCGGCGGCGGCGGCGGCGGCGCCGTCGCGACCATCTGCTCTTCATCTTCGCCGCCGCCGCCGCGGCCGGCGTCCTCGCCGTCAAGGGCGTCGTCGCCGCCGCCGGCTGCTGCGCCCGCCGTGCCGTACAGCTGCGCGTTGACCCAGATCAGCGGCCCCAGCGGCTCCGATGCGCCCCGGGCGCGCAACAGCTCCACCATTTGGTCCAGGTCGTCATCCCAGGCCGCCTGTAGGTAACGAACGAGGTTGAAGCATGAAGAGCTTGGAAGGAGGTTCAAAGATCGAAGTGTCGTTAAGAGTTTACCCCCGGCCCCGGCCCCGCCTATGGGTACACACAGAGCTGCAGTTATCTGCGGTACTGGCCCTCCTCAAGCCAACCTTGACCCCCCCCTCGACCCCCCCCCCCAGCCCTTGTGACCCCCCTGGCGAAGCCCCCGATTGGGGGCCCAACCCATTGCACCTGTTCCCCACCCCTGACCCCTCTCTGATCCTCCCCATCCCTCTCCCCCATCTCTTGTCCCCTCCCATGCCCCTCCTGACCCCCCACCTGGTGCAGCTCCGGCAGCTCCGGCGGCGCAGACGGCAGCGCATCTGCCGTACCCACGGCGGATCTGGCCATGGATTGCCACATCGTACTGGCGTTAGTCATGCCGCCGCCGCCGCGGCCCGCCCGACTGAGGGGCTTCACCGCGGTGAAGCTCACGATCTGGCCCGGGATCGCGCTGGATCCAGGGGCCGGGCCGGCGTCGGTTCCGGAACCAGATCCGAAGGCGTTGGTGGGGACTCGGGAGGGCTCGCCGGATGCGGATCCGGGCAGCTGCACGTGCCGCTTGGGCGTGCGTATCACGCCGGGGGGAGGGAGGGGCATGGAGCCGTTGGGGGCGGCGAGGGGGGAGATGTCTGTGGCACGGAGGGAGGGGTCACGTGGGACGGGGGTGGCGAGGTGCGAGAGGTTCAGGTCTCGCGGAGCACCGCCTGAAACCCCGGTGGATGGCTGCCCTCCCGGCTCCAGGTCCTCGAGTCCGCTGGACGAGCCGCGGCTGTGGCTGTCATCGTCTGGAGCTATATCATCATAGGTATGGGGCTCGGGCTCGCCGGAGCCCCAAGGCCGGCCGGCGGAGCTCGAGGTTGGGGCATCGGCGGCATCGATGGCGCCAGGCCCCAGCACGGGTGCGCCCCGCACGCCGACGGGCGACGCCGCGGGATGCATCCCGTCCCGCGAGACTCCCATGCTCATGGCCACAGTCGGGTGACGCCGGTGTCGTCAGCCGCTTCTCCGGCGGGGTCGAGAGCCCTCCTCCATGGCAGCCATCCGGTCGACCGCCTGGCCTAACAGCTAGTTGTGCAACCGATTTGTGCTCTTGTGATGTATGGTAAGTCAAGGTAGGGCGACTGGCGGGTAGGGCGCTTCTTGGGGCCAGACAAGGGCCCTTTCTTGTGTCCCTCCGGCAAGGATAGGTGCTATACCTGAGGTAAATTGGTGACGCTATGATAGAAATAATGTAGGAGCACATTGAAGGCCTCGGCGGTCGCTGGTGGTGTTGCTCGATCAGGCGTGGGCTTCGAAGGCTGGATGCACCCGGCACCGGAGTGCACCTGAAAGCACTGTATTGATAGTACGCAAGCTCATCTGTCTTGCCGCATATATGCTCTGAATGCTAGACGCAGGATAGCGGCACATGCCCACACGCGGGAGCTCTCCTCGGCCACACGCGCCCTTGACGCTTTCCTTAACAATCAGCGCGAGCTGCTGATGTAGTAACGGTATAACAACAATCCAAAATGCCGCCGCTCCCGACATTATGGGACCCCGCGGGGGCTGTGGACAAGCTGCCGCAGCCCTTCCGCATGATAGACAAGGTGCTCGCGGAGATCGTGGAGCAGGTCGTGGACCTCATCGGCAAGCGGGAGCAGCAGCGGAAAGTGGAGGACGCCTCGCGGGTTGACCTGGTGGGTCCGCGGTTCGCCCCCCCGTCTGTACGGGAACGGTGTTGCTCAGGGACCTGCCTCCGCCTGCCCCGGCTCTAGGGAGCTATTAGAGGGCAGCGGGGCATCCTAGGCTGCCAGGGGCGGGGGCCTGCCCGCCCCAGCGCTAGGGAGCTGGAACAGGGCCGAAAGGCAGCCCAGGTTCAAACGGAGGGGTCCAGTCCCCGGGGTGTCAGGAAGCCAGGGGCTTTGGGGCAGGGCAGCAGCCCTCCTCCCCGCACACAGCGCGAGCGACACGGGGCAGAGGGGCAGCCCAGAGAGCCAACGGACGGGGGCCGGTCCCCGCGGTGTGGGGTCAACGGGGGCCGTGAGGGGCGGGGGTGGGTTCGGGGGTGGGGCGGACGGGCTCTGACGTTTGTGGCCTCATGGTTGGGCGTGCGGGACCGCGGGGGGAGCGGCGAGGGAGGGGGGCAGCACCTGGGATTGCGAGCCACCTGGGCTGGCGGCCTTGCAGGGGGAGGGGCACAAGGGCACCGGGAACGGGCACAGGTGATTGGCAGGCCGCCACAAGGGGAGCGGGGGGCGGGGGGGTTAGGTGGGGGGGGGGGGGATGAAGGGGTTTACGGACCAGTACCGGGCAGCCCCGTGACAGGAGGTCCAGGACGCGGGGGACGAGGGAGGGGGGGGAGGGTTCGGCCAAACTGCGCGTCAGCCGTGCCCCCTTCCCCATGCGGACACGCAAGGTTCCGGAACCGGACGTGCCCCCGGCCCGGATCCAGCCCGGATCCAAGCATTCCCTTCCCCATATCCTTGCCCACGTGTCAGCTAGCCTAAGAGTGGCAGCCGCGATTGGGCGTGGGGGTGGGCGCTCTGCCTGGGGCCGAAGCCCCGCCGAAGCCCCAGCTGCCCCATCCCCGGGCGAACGAGCCCATGGGGCGGGGAAGCACGCGGTGGCATCAGCCGAGCGGCGGCAGATGAGCTCAGCTCCGGTTGCGAGTCCGGTCGTGAGTCCGGTCGTGAGTCCGGTTGCGAGTCCGGTTGCGAGTCCGGTCGTGAGTCCGGTTGCGAGTCCGGTCGTGAGTCCGGTTGCGAGTCCGGTTGCGAGTCCGGTCGTGAGTCCGGGTGCGAGTCCGGCCCCGTGTCCGGCCAAGAGTCGTCTGGCCGCGAGGCCGGGGCTGGCTGGGGATCGTGTGTGTGGGGGGGGGGCTGTGACCGGCCCGTCCCTCCATCCGGGCCGGCGCCCCCTTGACCCGCGACCCCTCGTGGCTGCAGTCCAGCCGTGGGCCCTGGATCTGGAACCCTGCTCCCTGCCCCCTCCCTGACACACGCACCTGGACCTCCCTCACTTCAAACCGTCCGAGGAGCATCCTCCCCCTCCCCCCCCTCCCCCCCAGACCTTTGCCCCCCACGCCGTCATGGAGGCGCCCCACGAGACCGCCACCTTCCTGCCCGTGGGCATAGGTGGGCCGCAGGGGGGGGGGGGCTGATGCGTTTGCCCAGGCCTGAGCGGCCCTGCCCGCCCTGCCCGTGGGCAAAGTGGGCCCAGCTGAAGGGGCGCGGGGTGGGGGACATCCTAGGTCCTGGTACGGGATTCCGTCTGGGCAAGACGACCTACCCTCTCCACCCCGTCCACGCACCGCACCCCTTGTTCTCCCCCGGCCCCTCCCGACAACCTCCCCGCCGGCCTGGCCGCCCTGGCGCTCCCCAGCGGCCCTGCCCACCCCACCCTACCCCCGCCATGCCCATACACACTCCCCTTCCCTCCATCACCCCCCCGCCCCGCCCCCCGTGTCCCCTATCCATGCAAGGATTCCCTGGCGTCGGCGCGATCCCGCTCAGCAACAAACACCCGTGTCACCCCTCCTCTTGCCCTCCCGCCCCTCCCCCCCCCCAGCCGGCCTGGCCGCCCTGGCGCTCCCCAGCGGCGAGATGCGCCTCCACAGCGCCCGCGACAACAGCTCCTTCGTGGACCGCACGCACAGCAGCCAGGTCACGGCGCTGGTGGGTACGGCCGGCGTGCGGTGCGTGATGTACGGCAGTGCAGTGCCGCACGGCAGTATGGGAGTGTGGCGTCGGCGCACTGCGCGGCCGTGACAGGACGGCTCTCCTGGCCGGGCGGGGCGTGGCGAGCGTGTGTGCGGGGATTGGACGAGAGGCTGGGGTGGTGCCAACAAGAGCTCCCAACGCCACCTCTATCTTATTCCAAACACACCCTTCTCCCTCCTCCCCCCCCCCCCCCCCCGACACACGCCCACCCCCCCCTGCAGGAGGCGGGCCTGGTCCTGTCCACCAGCGGGCGCCTGCTGGCCGCCGCCTCGCGCACCGCCCTGTCGCTGCACGAGGTGGACATCAAGAACTGCAGCATGCAGCTGCTGGCCTCGGTGGGGGGTGCGGGGGGGTAACGGGGGGGGAAGGGGTGTGTATTGACACGCGGGTACGTGTCAGGGGCAGGGGGGGCTGGGGCAACTACCGGGAAGGCTTTAGCGTTGCCGCGAGCGGCCCCGCCGCCCCATGCAACCCACCCCCAACCCCAACCACCACCCCCAACCACCGCCGCCAACCGCCAACCGCCCCAGGTGCCGCTAACCGTCGACCCCGACGACGCCTCGGCCCCGGCTCGCATCGCCTGGTCCGACAACCTGGGCCACCTGGCCGTGTGCTTCGGCAGCGGCGCGCTGCAGCTCTTTGGCGTCACCCTGCCGGTGCCCAACGTGGCGCTGGAGAACGTCAGTGCATTGATTGCCATGTCCCTGGCATCGTTTGGGCCCACGGGCCTGAGCGAGATTTTGAGGTTGCCGGTGGCGGGGGTCAAGGGTGGGTGGTTGGGGGTGGGGGTTGGGGCTGGGGGGGAGGGAATCGGGAGGGGCAGCTCCTGGTGCCTGGGGGCCGGCAGGGAGGGGGTTCCGGCACGGGGTTCTGGGCCATTCTCTCAACCTCCCCCCCCTCTTGCCACCCTTGCCTCCCCCCCCTCAGCCTTCTGCCTTGGCGTGTCGGGCCTGGGCCGCTCCCACCTCTCCCCCCCCTTCACCCACCCCCCTTGCCTCCCCCCCCTTTCTTGCCACCCTTGCCTCCCCCCTCCCCCCCCCCAGCCTTCTGCCTGGGCGTGTCGGGCCTGGGCCGCTCCCACCTCTCCCCCCCTTCACCCACCCCCCTTGCCTCCCCCCCCCTTTCTTGCCACCCTTGCCTCCCCCCTCCCCCCCCCCAGCCTTCTGCCTGGGCGTGTCGGGCCTGGGCCGCTCCCACCTCTCCCCCCCCTTCACCCACCCCCCTTGCCTCCCCCCCCTTTCTTGCCACCCTTGCCTCCCCCCTCCCCCCCCCAGCCTTCTGCCTGGGCGTGTCGGGCCTGGGCCGCTCCCACCTCTCCCCCCCCTTCACCCACCCCCCTTGCCTCCCCCCCCTTTCTTGCCACCCTTGCCTCCCCCCTCCCCCCCCCCAGCCTTCTGCCTGGGCGTGTCGGGCCTGGGCCGCTCCCACCTGGTGTGGCAGATGCAGCAGCGGCCCGACAAGAACCCGCACTCGGACCGATACCACAAGGTGGGGGGGGAGGGGGAATGGTGGGCGGATTGAGGGCTGGGTTGGGGAACTTGGTGAGACCAGGAGGGCCAGGCATGCGGGGACCGCGGGGACGGGCTGGGCTGCCAAGGGTGAAGGCGTGGAGGGAGGGAGCGGCTGAGGCCTGAGAGGATCGGCATTGTGAGGGCGGGAGCCGTACGACACGTGTGCTGTGTGTGCGTGTGCCGTACGACCCGCCGCACCGCAGAGCGCGCGCGGCGCGTACGTGTGGTGGGAGAACGCCAACCGCCTCCTGCTGGTGGACTTCGCCGCGGCCGCCGCCGCCAAGGCCAAGGCGGCGGCGGAGGCGCCCGCCGCCGAAACCTCCGCCGCCAAGCCCACGACGCCACTGAAAGGTGCGGGCTCCAAGTCCCAGGGCCCCGCCGCGGCGGCGGCAGCCGCCGCCGCCGCCGCCGCCGCGGCGGCGGCAGCCGAGGCCGACGGCCCCGGCGGATCCGGATCTGGATCTGGTTTCGGGATCTATAAGCCGCCGATCACGCCGCCCGTGATCCCGTCCCTGGCGCCCATGTCCCGGGATTGGCTGTTCCCGCACGCAATCACGGCGGTTGCCGCCACGTCGGACCGCAAAACCCTGGCCTGGGGCCTCGCGGACGGCACGGTTTTCATCTGGGACGATCGCTCGTGCTGCGTGACTAAGACGCTGCCACGGATGAAGGGCGCGATCACGGCACTGGGATGGGTAAACGGCGTGGCCCACCGGCTCATGTGCGCGTCCGCCGAGGGCCACATCTTCATTGCTGACGTGGTAAAACCGGAAGATTCCAGCCAGAAACCGTACGAGTTTCCCCAGGCGATCCACGAGGTACACTTTTTGCCGAACGAGCCGTTCGCGCTCTGCATCTGCCGCGGTCACACTTCCTCGGACGGCGAGCTGGCGCGGCCGGCCGGCAGCGGCGCGGCGGGCGGCGGCATCGGCGGCAACGGCAACGGCGGGCTGTTCGTCACCCCCGCCGTACGGCCCCGGATTTTCTGGTACAATGTACTGGACGAGAAACCCGTGGCCGAGCTCATGGGCCCCAAGGCCGACCAGGGCTTCGGCCTGGCCTGCTGCATCGAGCCCCCGCCCCTCCCCAAAATGGCCCCACGGCCCGCCACCGTCGACCCCGCCGCCGCCGCCGCCGCCCCTGGCACGGCGGCGCCGTCGGCGCCCGTAACGCCCGCGCCGGGCGCGGCGCCGCCGACGGCGGGGCAGACGGCGGCGGCGGCGGCCGCGGCGGCGGCAGCAGCGGCGGCGGAGGCCGCCGCCGCCGCGGCGGCGGCGGCGGCGCACCGGCAGGAGGTGTTGGCGGCGCTGGCGGCCATGGGCGCGGATCTGAGCAAGGGGCCGGCCATGGTCCCGGTAAAGATGCGCATCCCACAGGTAAGGGCCGACGGAGGTTAAGGCGGGGTGGTGCTGGGGTGGGGTCAAGGTCAAGGCGGGCATCCCTCAGGTGGGGCGCGTAGGGGCAGGGAGCGAGGGGGCTGGGGGTGGGCGAGGGGCCTCAGGGGGCATGCCGAGGGCACTCATGGGAAGGCTGAGGCGGAGAAAGCGTGAAGAGGCCCTGCGCATGGCGCGTGACAAATAGCTGACGTGTCCGAAACTGGATCTCGTTTGTACCGTACGGCAGGGCACGATCGTTGAGTACCCCGCCATCTCCTTCCGTGACACATACCTGGTGGGGCCTTGGGGGGGGGAAAGGGTGTGGGGACGGGGGGGAGGAGCCACGCAGGTCTTAACCAAGGGGGGGATGGAAGGCACGCAAAGGAACCAAGAGGGCCACGTCCGTTCTGCCCCACCCAACCGCTACAACTGCTTCAACCGTCTCAACCAACCGCCAGGTGGTTGGCGGTGATGTGTGCGACAAGGTCATGCGCTCCAACTTTGCGGAGGAGGACGACGCCGTACCGCAGCGCGTCACGCAGCTGTACATGTACAAGGTACGGCCGTGTGCGGGTGTACGACAATACGTGCTTATCGAAAAGCTGCGAATGGCAGCCGGGCTGGGTGGCGTTGACTGCAGTGTCGTCATGGGCGTACCGCTATGTGGGCTCACCATCCGCATCTGCGGCCTGCCTCACATCCCTTTCACCCCTCCTCTTCACCCCTTCCCCTTCTCTCCACCTCCCCCCCCCAGGTGGACGCCCTCCTGAGGCACCTACTGCCAGAGGACGAGACCTCCACACGGTGCGTGCGCGTGCGTGTTTGGGGGGGAAGGGTCAGGGCCCCCGGGATAAGGGGGAAGGACGCATGAACACGCTGTGGAAGGGGGAGGGCAAGTGGTTCCCCATTGTGCTTGTCGGGAACCCGTAACTTGGGGCAAGACGTGAAGCTCTGCGAGCCCCCTGCAAGCAACCCCAGTCACTCACAGAGTCAACCAACCGCCAACCAACCAACTGCCAACCGCCAACCGCCCAACCCCCCCAGGCTGGGCAAGGTGGTCCTGGACCGGCTGCTGGCGGACCTGGAGGCCCCCAAGGCGGGGAAGAAGAAGGGTGAGAGCTTAGGGAGGGGGAGGGAGGAACAAAATGAGCGAGGGGGGCAAGGTGCGGACCCCGACGCCCCCCGCCTGCCACCACCCCACGTGGCCCCCCCTTCCAAAACACACACACGCCCCCCCACCCCCCTCCACCCCCTCCCCTATCCCCTCCCCCAGGCAAGCGCGTCAAGATGGACGTGGAGGACCCCGACGCCCCAAAGCTCAACTCGGCATTACGTAAGCCTGACCCATTCGAGGCGGGCAGCGGCAAGCTGAGCCGGGCCGCCAACAAGCACATCACGTTTGGTGGTTCTGACTCGGAGGGCAACTGGTGGGTGGGGATTCTTCGCGTCGGGGATGGGAAAGCGGGGGGGTGGCGAAGGGGCAAGGGGGAGGGTCAGCGGAAGGGGAACCCTCGGGTCTGAGCTGCGGGGCAAGGGTGGGAAGAGGCGGGGCAAGGGTGGGAAGAGGCGGGGCAAGGGTGGGAAGAGGCGGGGGAGGGCCGGCACGTTGTGTGGGCCTGCAGGCTGCAACCTCACATGCACCGCGTGTCGTGGTCCCCGCCCCACCCGCCCCCACCCCCTGGTCAGTCGTGACATCCCACCTTACTTGTGTATTCCTCCGGCGCGGATGGGCCCCGGTTCGAAGACCTGGAGGCCCCCACCCCCTTGCACCCAACCACCACCCCACCACGCACCGTGACATCCACCTTTCTGCATCTGTGTCGTGCATCCCCCTCCTCACCCTCCGTGTTTTCTGGACCCCCCTCTAGGTTCGACGACCTGGAGGGCAAGAAGGTGTTTCCCAAGGAGACCAAGGTCTTCCCCAAGGAGACCAAGAAGGGTCTCAAGCAGGCGCCGGGGGACAAGGTCAAGGACGTGAGTGGCGCCCGGGGGTAGGGGGCGGAGGGGGCTGGGAGGGCGTGTGTGTATGTGTTTTGCCGGCTTACCACCATCCCGCCTGCATTCCTCATCCCTCTCATCCCTCCCCCCCCTTACACACACCCCCTCCCCCCTGACAGGGCAAGCCCCGCCTGGCCCCCTTGGACCTGGACAAGGCCCAGGAGGCCCCCCCTTCCCTCCCCCTCCCCTTACACCCCTCCCCTCCCCCCCTCTCCCCCCCTGACAGGGCAAGCCCCGCCTGGCCCCCCTGGACCTGGACAAGGCCAAGGAGGCCCCCTCCACGCCCTTCGCCGAGCGCTCCCAGTCGCCCCCCTGGCACCACACCAACCCCCTGGCCCGCATCCACCCCGACTGGGAGGAGGCGCCGGTGCTGGTGCGGATCATGGACCGGATCGGCAGCAAGGGGGGGGGCAGGAAGCGGAGGTGAGGGGGGGGAGGAGGGAGGCGGGCACGGGAGAGGGGAGGGAGGGGAGAGGGGGGGATCCCTCGGGCTGTGCGCAGCGTGTGTGGGCCTGATAACGGTATGTCTGGTGTCGCAGTTGCATCTGACTCAGCCTACGGGACCCTCTGTCCCGCGCCTTGGCCTGCCGGTACCCCAACCCCACACATCCCGCTCCACCCCCACCACCCGGACCCCTGCCCCAGGGAGAAGCGGCTCGTCTGCCCTCCTTTCCTCCTTGCTCCTTCCTCTGTCCACCCCACCCCTGCACGCCCTGCCCCTTACTCCACACACACACCCAACCCAAACCCCTCAAACCCCCCACCCCCAACCCAACCCAAACCCCCTCCCAGGGAGAAGCGGCTGGAGACGCTGACGGGGGAGCTCATGGCGAGGTACGCCAAAGAGCTGGGGGCCAAGCCCAACCTGCTGGTCACGGACTGAGGTGGCCAGGGGGGGCAGGGGGTCCCCCCCCTCCAGCCAGGCGGGGGGCAGGCGAGAAGGCGGATGGCCAATAGCCTCAGGGGCCAAGCCCAACCTGCTGGTCACGGACTGAGGTGGCCAGGGGGTGCAGGGGGTCCCCCCCCCTCCAGCCGGGCGGGGGGCAGGCGAGAAGGCGGATCGCCAATAGCCTCAGGGGCCAAGCCCAACCTGCTGGTCACGGACTGAGGTGGCCAGGGGGTGCAGGGGGTCCCCCCCCCTCCAGCCAGGCGGGGGGCAGGCGAGAAGGCGGATGGCCAATAGCCTCAGGGGCCAAGCCCAACCTGCTGGTCACGGACTGAGGTGGCCAGGGGGGGTCACAGGCTGAGGGGGACGGAGCGGGGGGCGGGGGCAAGAGCATGAACGAAGCGTAGCGGTTGGTTGAGGGGGGGGAGGACAGGCCAAGGTGCAGGTGTCTGGGGACCCGCCAGGGGCAGGGGGGAGGAGGGCGAGGGGCCGGGCCAAGGGCGGGCGTGAACCCACCAGCAGGTCACGTGAGGGGGGAGGGGAGGGCGGCTCTGGTGGGAAGGGGAGGGGAGGGGCAAGGGCGGGTGCAAGGAGGGCAGGCCGAGGAGTGCGGCGTACGGTCCCAGGCCGTCCGGTGGCAGAGGTTCCGTGTGACTCAAATTGGATGGAAGTGGTGTGGGGCTGGCTGGTGGCGGCTTGGGGGGAACGCCAGGGCACGCGGTGTGGAGGGAGCAGTGGAGGGGCCTCGGCCCTCAGCGCAGCGGAGTAGGCAGGGTGCAAGTGACTGGTGCTCCGGCGGAGCGGTGCGCGTGTGGCAGGAGCGGCGCTGCCTGCGCGGAACGTCGAGGGCGGGCCGCCTGGCCTCATGCAGCCACTGCAAGCGTCTAGCTATTCCGTCTGCCGCACCCGCGTCTGCTCTCCTGCCATATTTGCCGCATGCCGTAACTTGACGTCCGCGGGAGCAATCCAGCGCCCACGCCAGGCCCCCACTAGAGAGCGGCTGGGAGCCCGGGACGCCTACTGTTGCGCTTTGCCCTCCGTTCGACGCGGCGTGGGCGTACGCCCATTCGGTGCAGTGGCTGCCGCCGCCTCGGGGTCCTCGGCCCCTAGCTCAGCTGCTAAGGCCTTGCTGCACCTAGGCGCGTTTCAAGCGAAGTGCATTGCAGGGGGGGTGTTACATGCTGGAGATGGTGCTCGAAGATGGCGTGAGTGCGTGAACGTAACGGGCCCGTGAGGCGGCGTGGAGGAGACGGCACGACGGCAGTGGCAGGCGGCAGTAGCGACGGGGGCGCCTCTTCCGGGCACAGTGCGGGGCTGCCGGCCGACTGGCACAGTGCGGCCGCAGGGGTGGCGCCCCGCATGCTCACAAGGCAGGCTGACTGTCCCGTCAACTCAGGATTCTCAGCGCCATGCTCCAGGTCCCACCCCCCCATGGAAGTCCCGCCACGATGGCGGCTTCCTCCTGCTTTCTTACGGCGTAGGAAGGCGACAGAGCTAGCTGCCGCCGTGTGCAGCCGGTGCCATGCCCACTGTGCATGGTCCCTGCCCCTGGGTTCCAAGGAATCAGGAGTTCAGGACATGGCTTCCCACAGCTGTTGACCTAGCTGGCAGAAGCTGGGCGGGAAGGGGCGGCATTTGACGAGAACAACGTGGCATGAAGGGGCGGGAGCCTGCGGGAGAGCGTTTAGAGAGGTTTAGAGCCCCTGGACTCAGGTCCCTGGCCGGCCCTGTCTTGACCCCTGGTAGCTCCCTTACCGTCCCTTCCAGCCCTCGGCAGCCCTAGTGGTACCTCGGTGGGCCTAGAGAGGAGGGGCGGTGTCACATGAGTGGGAAAGGCCGGGAAGGGCCGAGGCCCGCGTCGCCCAGTTCGCCGCCCCGAGTGGAGGCGGACGGCTTTCGGACTGGAGGCAGGCAGAGGCAGTTGGAATATCTCCTCGAGTCGCGGTTCATAGGACGAGTTGCAACGCCACAGCTCCTCCGCACTGGAGGTGTCCCCGCGCGGTTGCGAAGTGAGCGGCAGAGATGGCGCCGGATGGCTCGCGCAGAACTCTGCGCGATATGTCCGCTTTGGAAGTGGGTCTCGGCCCAGCAGGTATAAGTGCGCCACACGAGCGCATAACCGCGCGGCAACGGCGTCGTCGACCTCTCTAGAGCCCTCAGGTGTTGCTCGACGGCCCCGGCATCGGCTCCCTTTTTCACTCGCCTTCCGACACGCCCTTGCCGAGTAAGTGGCATGTCATTGCGCAATCTCTAGCAATTGAAGCGGTCGCCACTGGAGGGGACCTGGTCAAGTGCAGGTGCCGGTTGTCGCGCGATTGGTGCTCGATACCGGGGCTTGGGGCTAGCCCCGGCTCCACATATGAAGTCTGTCACACGAGTATGTACCCAGCTCATAAAGGGCGGCGGGAAGCGAGCGGTGGAGGAGATCGCGGCCCATGGATGCCCAATCGCCCCAAGGATAGAGGGCTCCCCGCCGTCCGCTCCGCCCGCATTTGCTGCGCCGACTTCACTCTCACTCCACCACTTACCGCTGCCACCTAGTCGTGATGCTCGCCAAGCGTTCCGCCACCCTGCCCTGCCGCTCGGCAGCGGCCAAGCCTGTCGTGCGCGTCCCCGCTAGCCGCGGCCGGCTCCAGGTCGCCTGCTCTAGCCACGCTAAGTTCTTCGTGGGTGGCAACTGGAAGTGCAATGGCAGCGTCGCGAGCGTGCGGACGCTGGTCGACGAGCTCAACGCGGGCAGCGTACCGAAGGGTGTGGAGGTTGTGTGCTCCCCGCCCTACATCTATATCGACTACGTGATGCA
Source organism: Edaphochlamys debaryana (assembly GCA_016858145.1). Classification (NCBI taxonomy): domain Eukaryota; kingdom Viridiplantae; phylum Chlorophyta; class Chlorophyceae; order Chlamydomonadales; genus Edaphochlamys; species Edaphochlamys debaryana. The sequence goes on along the minus strand of JAEHOE010000197.1, from coordinate 155,716 downwards.
GCACCTGGACGCGCAGAAGTTTGCCCTTGCGGCTCAGAACTGCTGGATCAGCGGCAATGGGGCTTTTACCGGCGAGGTCAGCGCCGAGCAGCTCGCGGATTTCGGCGTGCCGTGGGTTATCCTGGGGCACTCGGAGCGCCGCGCTCTCTGCGGCGAGACCAACGAGGTTGTCGGCAAGAAGTCTTCGCACGCGCTCGCGGCCGGTCTCGGGGTCATCGCCTGTGTCGGCGAAACTCTCGAGCAGCGGAACGGCGGGGCGATGTGGACGGTCCTGGACGCCCAGATGAAGGCCCTCGTTGACGAGATTAAGGACTGGTCAAAGGTGGTGGTCGCCTACGAGCCTGTGTGGGCCATCGGCACGGGTGTTGTGGCCACGCCGGAGCAGGCCCAGGAGGTGCACGCACGCCTGCGCGCCTTCTGCGCCAAGCACCTCGGGGCGGCCGTCGCGGATAAGCTCCGCATTATCTACGGCGGCTCTGTGAACGACGCGAACTGCGCGGAGCTGGCGCTCCAAGAGGACATCGACGGCTTCCTGGTCGGCGGCGCCTCGCTAAAGGGGCCCGCTTTCATCAAGATCTGCCAGTCGGGGGCTGCCAAGGCGCAGCCGTAAGCGGGCTAAGGTCGTGGGGGTTCAGGGCGCGTCTGGGGTTAGGTAGGGTTTCGGCGTGGCATGGCGTGTGACATGTCGGCATGTCGCCCCCACGCGGGTTCTTGCAACTTGCCCGGCCCCGGGCGCAACTAGCCTCGGCGTGACTGTACTTTTAGACGTACTGACCTTGACTCGATGGACACGCAACTCTTAATCGCTGGGGGGATGCTGAAGCACCGCACCGCAAGGGCACGGGCATAGCCGCCATGTTGCACCGGGTGTTGAGTGGTGTGGGGGCAGGGCGCATGGAGGAATTAGCATAGCTCCGACATTACTGAAGACCGGGTCGGGGTGGGCGTTCTAGCAGACTGTTGTTGGTGTTGGGCTCGTTGGTGGTTCGGAGCCATGATGTCTGGCGGGGGCGGCAGTAAATGCTTGTGGGTAGAGCCTCGCGGTCGCGAGGAGGTTGCCCGCCAAGGGGCATGGATTTGCGCAGGACGGACCCCGATGGGCGCCGTACTATCAAGGGATGAGAGGGCGAGTCGGGGGCTGCGCGAGAGCAGTGCAGTGCTGTGCAGAGGACGCAAGTGACGGCAACGCGGCGGTATGCAGGAGGAAAGGAAGATGCGTGCATGCAAAGGAAGCTCGAGAGATGACTGCCCGCCTTGAGCCCCTTCCCCTCCGCCCCGCCGTTTCAGTCCGAGCCTTGGCACAATGCCTCGGCTTCGGTGCCTGTCTGGCAGCAGCTGAGCAGCGGGTATGTGGTCTGTGGTGGGACAGCCCCTTTGTAGCACACAAGCAGCACGAATCCTTGCGCGGACAGACCAGGTCAGACAGGCGATGCAGCTGAGCACGGCTGAGCCCCGGGCACAGCCAGTGAGGGAGCGAAGGGGTCAATGCAATGTGCAGCTAGCCGGGCCTGGCCACCCAGCCGGTCATGCGTGCGAAGGGGTAGATACCAGCCAGGGGAGTCAGGGCCGTCAGGGGTCGGGGTCAAGGCCAGCCCCCAGCCCCCAGCCGACTAGCCCAAGGATGGGACATGGGAGTGCTTGGGAATCGTCAGGTCTTTAACCGGTACACACGATGCAGCTCGAGGTGTACATGGCGGAGGGGGCAGTGTCCGATGCCGAGGCCGCGACGGCACGCCATGACTCCGTTGGCTTGACCCCTGTCCCCTCTAGGCTCACGGCGCATGCCAAGGGGTGTCCATGCTACCATACGCGCCTTACATCACTCACACCTACCACCGTTCGTGCTGGGCACACCATTCGTGCCGGGCACACATTCATTTAGCGGTACCAAGCTACTCTTGAGCAGTTCACTCGTGATACGGCACCCGTTGTGACCGCCGCCCAGACCCTCGCCGCCCCAGCTCGCACACTGGTGCAGCCCCCTCATTCCCCTCAAGCCTGCTGCAGTCTCGCGACCCCTACTCCTTCGATCCGTGTGGAAGCTGAATACCTCCGGGCTTCCCCCACGACCTCCGGGCGCCTCCGGCTGTTCCCGTATGCCCTACCGGCCCTGGCATTCCTCCTACACACGTCCCGCTCGACGGCAGTCCTCATTCCTCGATCTGATGCCCCGTTCTCCCCTCCCCTGGTCCAGCCGGGATCACACTCACGGAGCTCCCAAACAAACGCCCCTTGCAATGCAGACCCCTCGATCGAGCGCCCGAATCACGACATGCAGCCGCCCACCCTCTGCCCCCAATACTCACGATGTCCAATCCATCAAGATCACGATCAGGATCCCAAGATCAAGATCCATCACCCCGTACGACCGCGGATGCGCCGCCGCCGAACCGCCACCACCACCGCCAGGGCGACCAGGAGGAGCGCCATGACGGCATTCTCCCCCGCCACCCCCGGCGCCGTGAGCTGGGCCCACCACCCGGGGGCCTCCGCCACAGCCCACGCCCAGCCCCGCCCCGCCCCCTCCACCAACCGGGCCCATGCCCCCGGCGCCGCCTCTACGCCACGCTCCCAGGCGGTGGTGGCGGCAGCGGTAACCCGCTGCGCTATGGCCGCGAGGTCCGCGGCCGCGGCCCGCTCGGCCGCCCACCGTAGCCATGCCACCACGCCCTCCGGCTCCGGCTCCCCGCCCTTCCCCTTCCCGCCCGCCCCCTTCCTCGCCCGCCCCTTGAACCCCCCCGGCCTTGCCCCCGCCCCCGCCCCCGCCCCTACCCCCGCCCCAACACCACCAGACCCGGCCGGCCCCGTCCACCCGCTTCCGTCCTCCGGCGGCGGCGCGACGCCCAGCGCCCGCCGGATCTCTGCCATCTGGGTCGAGATCCAGATCAGTGCCGTACCGTGCGCCTGGAGCAGGCGATCCATGATCCGGGCCAGCGGGCGCGGGCCCAGCGGCAGCCAGGGTGCCAGCCACGCGTCCACGCGTATCCCCGTCAGCGCCAGGAGGGGAGCCAGGGAGCGGGGGCTGCGGACGCCGGCCAGCTCGAAGGAGCTGCGGTAGGGAAAGGGTGGGGCGGTGGCGCGGTGTGAGAAGGGGAGGGAGAACGCAATTGGGCGAGGGTTGCAGAGGGGCTGCGGACGCCGGCTAGCCCGAGGGAGCTTGCAGGGGACAGGCGGGAAAGGATTGGGGCAGGGCGGGGGATGCGAAGTGAGGATGGGGTGGGCATGGGGCCGGGGGGAGAGGGTCGGAGCGGGATAAGATGGGGACTGGTTAAGGAGGGGGGTCTCGTCCGCCCGCACCTCGGGCCTTCGCCCCCACCCCCGCCCCTCCACCCCCACCCCTCCTCCCCAAGCCCGGCCCCTCTCACCGCAGCCACAACTGCCGCGCGTAGCTCGTGTTACGGTGCACCCCCACTCCGTGGTAGTGCGCCCAGCCCAGGTAGAAGAGCCCCTCCACGTCCCCCATGGCGGCCGCCGCCCGGTAGAAGGCGACGGCGGTGGCGGCGGGGGTGGCTCCCAGGGTTATGGTGGCGTTGGGGACGGGGGAGGGGGGCACGAGGGCCGGCTTGGGCGGCGGCGGCGGGGGGCGGGAGGCGTCGGCTGTGGCGTTGGGGAGTGTGGGGCTGGGCGGGTCGGTGGTGGTTGTGTTGGTGTTGGAAGAGGTGGTTGTGGTGGAAGAGGCATCGGAGGCGGTGGCATCGGAAGCAGAAGCAGCAGCGTCGGCGGTAGGAGCCGTTGCGGCGGCGTCCGCTACAGGCGCGGCGTCGGCAGCCTCCGCCGCGGCGGCAGCGGGTGCGGCAGTGTCGACGGCGGCCGAGGACGGACCGGCGGAGGCATCAGCCGAGGACGCCCCGGCGGAGGCGGCACTAGCGGAATCCGCTGCCACCGCCGCCGCCGCCCCACTCTCCGATACCGCGGGTGCCGAGGCATCCACCGCAGCAGCCTCGGCCTGAGCGCCGCCCAGCGCTTGCGCTGCGCCCGGTGCATCCCCTTCCGGCCCGCCGGCCGCCGCCTCCACCTGCTCGGAGCTCGCCGCCGCCTCCTGCCCTCCAACCACGCTGCCCGCCTCCGCCTCCGCCCCGGCCGCAGCCGCAGACCCGGTCTGGACTTCGGGCTTGGACCCCTCCGCCTGTGCCTGTGCCCCCTGCGCCGCCTCAGCCTTCTCCGGGACGCCCTGCGTTGCCTCCGCCTGAGCGCCCTCAGCCTGCCTTGCCGCAGCCCCAGCCTCGGCCGGCGCCTGGGCCTGGGCTTGGGCCTGGGCCCGGGGCTTGACCTCCACCTCGAGCACCAGCTCGACCTCCTGGGCCTCCGCGGTCCCGTCCTGGGCCTGCTCCTGGGCCTCCTCGGGCCCCTCCTGGGCCTCCTCCATGAGGGGCTCGGGTGGCGCCGCCGCCAAGATCATGTGACCGAGCTCGATCATGGACGAGATGGAGCCCTGAACCAGGAAAGGGGGGGGCGAGGGAAGAATGACTTCTTGCGTTCCGGCCTCCCTGGCGAGGCAAAAAGGAGTTTGTTCCCCGCTTCCGAGCATCAGGAAGAGGCGGTTGCTTCACGCTTTGAGGCTTGTGAATCCTCCGCCCACCGCTGTTGAGGTCCAAACCGCCTCTACCCAATGTCCCCGACCCCGCCTCTGTCCCCGAACCCGCCGGGACCCCGCCCCCCCCCACAAACCCCTTACATTGTAATCATGCGACTGCTAGGGGCCCCTTGACGCTAGGACCCCCGCCCCTTTCCCCTACTTGCCTGCATGGCCGCCCGGTGGAAGTAGCGGGCTGCCAGCACGTCCGCGTCAGCCCCCCGGTAGCCCGTGCGGCGGCGCAGCAGCCAGGCGGCGTTGGCGGCGCCCGACGCGCTGCCCTGCTCGGCCAGTACGGCGTACGTCACCAGCGCGCCCCACGTGTCGCCTGGCGGTTGGTTGGGCGGTTGGCGGTTGGCCGTTGGGTCGAGGTGACTGGGGCGAGCTTGCGAGCGAGCGGGTGGTCACCCACACCTGCACTTCCGACCCGCCCTTCCCAGGCACCCGCCACCCAGGGGCTTTGCCGTCCGCCCCGCCTGCCCCCCTCCCTACCCCCACGCACCCCACGTGGAGAGGTCACCGCCAGCCCGAAGCAACCAACCCGCGACCCCACTTCCCCGGAAAACAACCCTGCCCGCACGCACCTAAACCCCCTGCCCTCCCAACCACCTTGCACACCCGCACCTGAGTCAAGCAGCTTTACATCGCCCTCCCTCCCATTCCTGATCGCAACCCGAACCAATCCCCCCATGACGCTCGCAGCCAACACCCCTCTTACCCAGAAGACACCTCTGCAGCACGCACGCACCCCAGTTGACAGCAGCCGCCGTTAGCCCGCCATCCCTCTCCCTTCTGAAAACCCCTCACCCACCTCTGGCTTCACAAAAGAATACTGCCCCTCCCACGCACCTGAGTCGAGCAGCTTGACCGCCGCCGTCAGCTCGCTCCCCCAGGTGGAGCGGTCGCTGAAGAAGGCCCGCATCAGCTTCATGGCGCGCCCGCAGTCGGGCGGCACGCCGGCGCCGCTGTCGTACGCCAGGGCCAGCATGTACGGCGCACGCCAGTGACCGTGGTCGTACGCGCGCTGGAAGAGCTCCACGGCTGCATGGTGCGGGGTGTGCGGGGCGGGGGCGGGGCGGGGGTGATTCGGGCGGGGGTGGCAGGACGGCGGTGTTTGGAGTGTGCATGCAGGGGTGGACGCTGAAAGCCGCGTGCAAGGTATAACCCTGCTCCCAGTAGCCCTCCCCCCCCCTCACCCAATGTCTGGTTCACAGGGGTCCCCGCCCCGTGGTAGTGCATTGTGGCCAGGTTGTAGAGCGAGTCACTCCCCCACCCCCTCCCCCTCTTGCCTCCCCCCCCCCCTACCCAATGTCTGGTTCACAGGGGTCCCCGCCCCGTGGTAGTGCATTGTGGCCAGGTTGTAGAGCGAGTCGCTGTTGTTGAGCGCCGCGCCCCGCTCGAAGGCCTCCCGGGCGTAGGTGAGGTTCTGGGGCATGCCCTGAGGGGGGTGGGGAGGAGGCAAGAGGGGGGGAGGTGAGGGATGGGGGGGAGGGGGTTGGGGAGGAGGCAAGCGGGGCGGGGTCGGGTGGGAAGGTCGAGGGAGAGGGGTAGGGGACTCTGGGGCGAGCGAGGGGAGAGTTAGCGCGCAGGGGCCCGGGGCTGAGCGGCTCTGGCACGGGGGCCCAACCCGCGAGGCAGGCGGAGCAGAGCGGCGGCGGCGCGCGCTCCACCCCACCTCACTGCGGCTTGTTGCATCGCTATCCCCGGCTTGAAGCCGAGGGTTGCACCCTCCATCACCCATATGCCAGCCGCCCGCCCCGACCCCAATCCGCACCTGCCCGTTCCACGCCAGCACTCCGATGCCGTTGTGCGCGGAGGGCAGCCCCTTGGCCGCCGCCTGCTCGAACTGCTCCCGGGCGGCGGTGTAGTTCTGGGGCACAAACAGGCCCTGGGGGGTGGGGGGTTGGGGTGGGAGGCAGTTCGGGGGTTAGTTTGGGGCGATGAGGAGAGCCACGTGAGAGCGGGAGGCTTTGATGAGGCTCAGGGGTGGGGTTGAAAGGGAAGGGAATCGACCGCCTCATGCCCCTCCTAATCCTTTCCGCCTACGGCCCTAATCGCCTTTCGGCTTTTTAGTAACCCTTCACCAGCATTCCCTCCTTCCTTCCACCCCATAACTTCTCTTTCTCTTCTGCTTCCAATTCGTCTACACCGCCTCCCTACCCCTCTCCCCCAACCCCCTCCCTCCCCCCCACAGCCACCCCACCCCACGCCTACCCGCAGGTACATGTAGCCGATGTTGAATATGGCGTAGGGGTCCCCCTGCGCCGCCGCCGCCTGGAAGTCGTGGAAGGCTCCCTCGGGGTCGGCCTCGATGCCGCGCCCCACCAGGCGGCGGTAGGCCATGCGGCGCTGGGCGTCGGGGTTGCCGCTGGGGGGGAGAGAGGGGGGGGAGGAAGGGTTTCTGCCAGGGGTAAGGGGGAGTTGCTCTGCACCCCTACCTCTCCCAAACCCCACCCTCCGCCCCTTCATCCGGGTCGGGGGTGAAGGCGTCAGGGGGGCTTCGGGCGTCGCCCGCCACATCCCTTCCCTCTCACTTTCCCTCCTGTTTCTCCCCCCCCTCCGCCGGCCCCACCGCAGCGCCATGTCCTCCTCCAGGCCCAAGCTCGCCCACAAGGCAGATGTTCCCACCCAAAACACACACGAACACACCTCTTTCACGCCCCCTCCCCCCATTCCCCCCCTCCCCCCCAACCCCACCGCAGCGCCATGTCCTCCTCCAGGCTGATGACGTCAGCTCCGTTCTCCGCGTCCTCAGCCGCCACGTAGCCGCCGTCCGCGTGCCGCTCGCGGAGGAGCACGGGGGCCAGGGGGGCGGCGTAGCTGGGGGGAGGGGGGTGGGCAGGTGGGGGAGGGCGAGATGGGAGGGGTGAAATGGGAGGCGGGCGCCCTCTCACGGCCGCGCCTTCTCCTCCTCCCCTCAAGGCGGGCAGAGAAGCCCCATCCTGCCTACTTTCTGGCCCTTACTCTGCCTCGACCGCTCTTCCTTGAGGCCCGCCCCCCAGGTTCCCACCCCCCTCCCTCACCGCTGCTCCTTCTCCACCTCCCCCGTCAGGTATAGCGCAGCGAGGCGGGCGAACTGCATACCCCGGGGGCAGCTGGCGGGGGCGCCGATGCCCTGGGGGGGGCCAGGGCCGCGGGGGAGGGGGAGAGGGAAAGCGTTGTTGCGGTGACACCAGCCGAAACTCCGGCAGCTCTAACCAACACGGCCTGGGCCCGAGCGCACTTGCTCGACCTTCCCACACTCCACTCTCTTGTTCTACGGTTTTCTATTCGTCAAGCGATCCATCCCACCCTCTCTTTTCCGATGCGCTCCGTCCCCGACAGCCTGTATTGACGTAGGTTTTACAGGCACGGGAGACCCCTATTCACGCACCTGCGCGTGCCGGTCCGCCAGGGCCATGAGCGCCTCGGTGCTGCCCGCCCGCGCGGCCTGGTGCAGGCGCAGGGTGGCGGCGGTGGGGTCGCGGGGCAGCAGCGCGCGGGGGAGCAGCCCGGCGGCCTGCAGGGCGGCGAGGGTGTAGGTGGCGGAGGCGGCGGCGCGGAGGCCTGGGGGAGGGGGAGGGGGTCAGGGGGTGTAGGGAGGGCGCGGGCAGGGGTCGGGGTTCAGGCCAGCGGATATGTGCAACAGGGACTAGGAACAAGGGACCAGGGCCCGCCGCCAGTGACCAACAGCGGTTTGGATCCAGCGGTTTGGAATCAGCGGTTTGGAATCAGCGGTGTGGATTCAGGATGCAACGCAGCGGCTTTGGCTCACCGTTGGCCCGGTTGGACGCCACCTCCACGGCCAGGGGGCGCTGCCGGGGCGGCTGGGGGGGCGGGGGCGGCGCCTCGGCCACGGCCGCGCCGCCCTCGTCCCCGCCCTCTTTCGTGGTGTTGGCGGCGACGGCGTTGGAGCCCTCCGCCCCAGCGCCTGCCCCCGCCTCGCCGGCTGCCGCCTCGCTGGCTCCCGCGCCTGCAGCTGTGCCTGCGCCTGCACCCGCGCCCGCGTCGCCGGCTGCCGCGCCCGCGCCCGTGCCTGCGCCCGCCCCCGCCCCCGCCTCGCCGGCGGCCGTTGCGGGGGGCTTGGGCTCGTGCTCGGGCAGCAGACGCCGCGTCTGGGGCCGGCACGGAAGGGCAGGCAGCGAGCGAGTGAGGAGGACTGCCCCCTTTGATGCCGTACAACGCGGTTGCGAGCCCGGATCCCCCTGCCTTCGGCTTGCCGTCCCAATGCGCCATCCCAACAGAGGAACAGAGCATGCCAGACCCATACACCAGCGCCGTACACAGCAGGGGGAGCTCGGGCAGGCGGCGCTGCACCCGGGCGTCCGGCGGCGGTGGGGCTGCACCCTTCCTCCTCATTCCCCCGTCCCAACCCCAGGACGGTGGGCGCCAGGGGCCCCCAGAGGAGCCGCTCTCGCCCTCCCCCCCCCCAAACATCCCTCCACCCCGCTCCTCCCTTCCTGCCCTTCCCTAACACCCTCCCTGTCTACCCCTCTCCCCCCCCTTTCCTCCCCCCATCCCTACCACGGGCGCCGAGGGCAGGTGTGCCTCCACCAGGGAGTGGGCCTCCAGCAGCGCCTCAAGGCCCGAGGACAGGTCCCGCTTGCCGGGCTGGGCGTAGAGCAGCTCGAGGGCGGTGGTCACGCTGAGAACGGGTGGGGGGATTCGGGGGCGGGGATGGGGTGCGGGGCAAGGGGGTGAGAGGGGTGGTTGTCACGGGTGTTGAAGGGGCTGGGAGGCGCAGGGCAAAGCGGAACGCACCGTGTAAAGTCTGTGCACCGGTGATCTCTGCAGAGTCGTGAACACCGCCGATCCCGATCCTAGCCCCAAGAATTTGCTTGAATGCACTCACGCCTCTCCCAAGGGTACATCCTGGCCCGATAGAACTTGGCCCCACCCCACCCCTAAGCCTCGCCACTCACATCTCCTTGACGTCTTCCTCCGTCAGCTCCCCCAGGGGCTGCGGCTCCGGCGGCGGCGGGGGCGGCGGGGGCGGCACGGGCGCCACCTCCGCGGCCGCATCCCCCGCCTTGCCCTCGCCCTCGCCCGCGCCCGCGCCTGCGCCCTCGCCTTGGCTGCCTTCGGCTGCGGTGCTGTCAGCACCTCTGCCTTCGGCGTCCTTGCTTTCGGCGCGTGTGCCTTGAGCGGTCGCGCCCTCGACAGCCTGCGCCTGCTGCAAGCCATCCCCACCGGCAGCCGCGCCCACGCCCAAGCCTTCGCCTTTGGCGGCTTCGGCATTGGCAGCAGGAACGGCCTCGGTCGCGGCTACTACCGGTACTGCGGATGCAGCGCCGGCGCCGGCAGCGCTGCCCTCCCCAGTGGCGAGGGCGGCGGTGCCGTCCGCAGCGGGGGCACCGACCGTGGGGGCACCGGCGGCGGTGGCATCGTGGGTGGGGACGGCACTGCCCGCACCGCTGCCCAGGCCGATGCCAGCCTGTTGCTCTGCGTCATTGATCTGCTGCTGTAACAACTGCTCCTGTTGCTGGTGATACTGTTGTTGCTGCTGTTCTTGTAGCACCTGTTGCTGCCTCTTGTACTCCTCCTGCTCCTTCAGCAGCCGCTTCTGTGCGTCCACCGTTGCATAGTAGTCCTCGATGTCGGCCTCCCGCTGCCGCCGCGCCTCCGCAGCGGCCGCCTCCGCCTCAGCATCCGCAGCCTCGGCCTCGGCCGGCGCGGGCGCCTCTGCAGCCTCTGCCACCGCCTCTGCAGCTGGGGTTGCAGCAGCGTCAGAGTCCGCATCGGCTGGCCCAGCGCCCGTAAATGCCTGCCCCGCCGCCGCGTCGGCTTGCGTGGCGGCATCGTCAGCAGGCCCGGCCTGGGCCTCGGCAGCTGCCGCCGCGTGAGCCTCCGCTGCGGCCGCGTACGAGGCCGCCCTCGCCCGGTGCTCCGCCGCTGCGGCGTCCTGCGCCTCCGCCTCCGCCCGCGCCGCCGCCCGGGCCTCCTCCGTCGTGCCCGCCACCTCCGCTGCCCGGGCCTGCTCCGCGGCACGCTCCGCCCCCTCCGCCACCCGCGTCTCGTACTCCGCCCACGCCAGCGCGTTCGCGCGAGCCCGGTCCGCCTCCTGAGCCTGAGCCTCCGCCGCCAGCCGCGCCTGCTCCGCCGCCCAGGCCTCACTCGACACCTCCTCCTCCTCCGCGGGCTGGGCCGTCTCTACCTCCGCTGGGACCGCCTCCGCCGTTTCCGGGGCCGCCTCCCCAGCCTCTGCCGCCGCCTGGGCCTCCGCCGCGGCCCGAGCCTCCGCCGCCGCCTGGGCCTGGTCTGCCTCGTCGGAAGCGTAAGCCTCAAGCTGCCGCAGCGCCATCGCCACGGCCTCCTCCGCCTCGGCGGCCGTCGACGGGTCGGCGGCGGTGGCCGCCAGGTGCTCCGCCGCCGCCGCCACCTGCTCCGCCTGCTCTGCCGCTGCCGCCGCCGCATAAGCAGCAGCAGCGGCGACAGCAGCGGCGGCGTCTGGTTCGGGCACAGCCTCCGCCTGCCAAGCCCCGCCCTCCCCGAATTGCGGCGACCCCGCAGCGTCGGCCGCTGCCGCCACCGCCGCCGTCGCCGTCGCCGCCTGGGTCGCGTGGAAGAGCGCTGCCTCCAGCGCAGCAGCCCTGGCCACGGCGGCGGCGTCCGCTGACGCCGCCACGGCGTCGGCCGCCGCCACGGCCTCAGGCGTCATGTGGGTCGGGGTCGGGGCCGGGGTCGGCGACGCCTCCTCGGCCTGCGCGTCATGCATTGCCTCAGCCGCCGCCGCCACGGCAAGCACGGGATCCGCTGCCTCAGCCGCATCCACACCTGCTTCGGCGGGCGCGGCTTGGTCACCCGCGGATGCCTCGACCTGCCACTCGCCTCCCGCCGCCGCCTCGGCCTCAGCAGCTCCCGCGTCCCAGCCCTCGCCACCGTGCAGGGGGGCAGCATCCTCCGCCTCCGCTGCGGCTTCGGATGCGTCAGCTCCGCCATCCGCCTCCGCATCCGGGTGGGCATCGGCATCAGCAATAGCATCAGCGCCGCCGCACTGACCGCCGCCGTCGACCCCATCACTCGGGGCAGTGCACTGCTGCTGCTGCTGCTGCGGCGGCGGCGCATCCTGGTGGTCCGACGAGGCCTGAGCTTGGTAATGCGAGGAGCCCAGCTCTCGCTCCCAAGCAAGCGGCTCCTCCTGCTGCTCCTCCTGCTCCTGCTCCTGCGAGCCACACTCTCGCTCCAACGTAAGTAGCTCCTGCTGCTGCTCCAGCTCCTGCATGGCTAAGTACTGCGCAACGTCCTCCGGGTCGGGCTCGAAGACCTCGTCCACGCCGTGCACGTACGAGCCCTCCTCCGGCACCTCCACGTCCATGTCGTACTCGTCGCCGTACTCCGGTACGACACTGCCGTACTCATCGTCGGGGTGCGGCTGCCAGTAGTCCCCGTCCAGGCCGGCATCCTGTGGGCGGGGCGCAAGGGCAAGAGAACCTCAGGCGAAGGCGAGCTACGACGGCCAGGCTGGCAACCCTTCGAGGAGGCTGCCTCAACACCCGCACCCCATATTGCCAAGCTACAATCTTGGATCCATGCCTTCTACGCCCAACTCAGATGGCCTGTGCCATCCGTGCTTGGGTGATGCAGTGTGTTGCAAGCAGCCGCTCACCGGGTGGTCGGGGTGGGCATGTCGGCCTGCAGCGAGCAGCTCCTCGTACTCCTCTCCGTAGGCGGCGTAGTAGTGGACCTCGTCACCCACTTGAACCGCCTGGATCTCGCCGTAGTTCAGGTCCACGAGCTGAGAAGGATCGGGCGGGGCAAAGAAGACTGCGCCAGGGTCGGCATCGTCGACATAATCCCCGCCGTCCCCGCCGTGATGGTCGTAGTGATGATCCTCCTCGGCACCGGCAACCACCTGGTCGACAACCTCCCAGCGCGCTTCTGTGTGCTCCTCGTAATGCTCCTCGTGATGCTCGTAGGCGTAGTGCTGCCCGGCGTACGCCGCCTCGCCGTGGAAATCCTCGTGGGTGTGGGCGCCATGCCCTACTTCGTGGGACACGGCCCAGCCGCTGTACTCCGCTTCGGCTTCTACAAACCCGGCCTCGGTGTCATGGTGCTCGTAGTAATGCTGGAAGAGGGGACAGGGGAGAGGAGGGGGTGAGGGGGCAAGGCTAGGGGTTGAGGGTTGAGGAAGTCCTCACAAGTTGGGTTACTGGTGGTTGCGTCTGGAAGCACGGGAAGCGCTCGGCACGCCCTCGTTGGTGTCAACCCGGCACGCCTGGCAGCTGCAGCACACCTGCTCCTCCTCGTTCGTCCGTGAGGCAGCGTCTTGGCCTGCGAACGGTCGCGATGGCGGAGGTCATGCGAGGCTCTGAAGGGCGCCCCAACTGTGCCACAGGAACAAGGCAGTTCCCAAGTATCAGGCGTTTGTCCCACGAACCTGCTGCGAGAACGAGGAGGGCGCAGAAGAGGAGCGACACGCCGGCCCTCATTCTGCGCTCCTGGAAGCTATTCCTATCCCGAAGGACATCACCGAGCCGTCCGGGATGTAAGGGGAAGGACGGAGACCCCCCGTCCACGCCAGACGCAGAGCGGTAGAGGGTGGGTGCAAAAGGCAAGGTGGGCGCACGGTGTTCTAGGGGGCTGTCGCTCTAGGTCACGAGGTGAGGTTCACGAGGTAGCGTAGCTCATAAGGTATGTGGGACCGGGGTGCGGAGCGCGACACCTGCAACTGTTGCATCTGCGCCCAGGCACCGAGCACAAGCAAACGGTGCGATCACACGCTCAACACAATACAGGGCTTCGCATTTGCTCACGTTGCTTAGCGGGCATACAGCGCAGACTTGCACTTGCACTTGCGCATTCGCAGCTGTCGTGAGCGCCCGCGGAGCCCCCGCTAAATGGGCTTAGACCACGCTAGCTACTGATCGCTCGCCTGCAGCTACCGCTCATCATGGCGCACGGGCACGGAAGCCCGGGAAAAGGATACGGGCGAGCCATCGCAGTGTTCGGCGCGCTCCTGTTCGGTGAGCCTGTTCCCGAAGCTTTCCTCCGCTGGGGGCCGAGAACACCACACCCTTGAGGGCGGGGGCCCTCGTGGCCGGCGCCGGGTGTTGCACCCTTTCCTGCGCGGGTTGGGACGCCACCCGTGCCCCCTCTCAACAGCGGAGCGCCGTTGCACCGCCCCGACGCTTTCCTCCGCGCTCACCTCGCGCTCCTGCCTTATCCTCGCTCTCCTACTCTGCCCGTCCCGTGTAGCCCGCCTGGCCACGGCGCTGAACAATGGCGTGGGGCGCACGCCGGCCATGGGATGGAACTCGTGGAACTACTTCAGGTGCGGCCGGGCCGTCCTGCGCCCCTGTGCTCCTCCCTCTCCCTCCCTCTCCCTCACGACATACCGTAAACCTTCGTCCACCACGCACTGATTCACTCTTCACACGGCACTCCTCCCTCCTCACGTCTATCTACCATGCGATGATTCAGACTTCACCTCACTTCACCCCCTGAGCCCGTAACCCTGAGCCCTGACTCGCCGGGGTTTAGGGTCCTCCCTCCCGGGCGGCCCGTCCTCGCCTCTCCAGCGGCCGCCGTCTCCCCCCTTTCCTGTCTCTCCCTTTTCCTTCCTCACCCTCGCACTCTTCCCCCCTGTCAGGTGCAACATCAACGAGACCATCATCCGTGAGGTGGCTGACGCGATCGTGTCCTCGGGCCTAAAGGACGCTGGCTTCGTGTATGTCAACATCGGTGCGTGGGGACGGAGCCTGTTGATTTGGGAGGAATTGGGGAACTGGTTAGGGCTTTTGGGGGGTGGTGAAGGGGGCAGACATGGGGACACGTGGGCTTCGTGTACGTCAGTATCGGTGCGGGGGGAGGGGGTGAGTTACTGAGGTTGTGGGGCGAGATGGGGCGTAGTGGTGATGCAAGATGCCGGTCTGGGGCCGCTGGGTGACGATTTTCCGGTTGGAATGGTAGTGCTGGGGTGGGCAGTCAAAGGATGGAGTCGAGGGATGGGGGCCTTCGGGCTGCGTGTACGCATATGTCGGTGCGTGCGAGGGCCTGAGTGTCGGGACACTGGCAACAGGCGGCAGGGGGCTAGACGGCGCCCAGCCAAAGTGCTACATGGCCGCACCTAGGCCCAGACACAGTCGCCGATTGGGCGTCGCGGCGCATCCGCCCACACGGTCGCCGGCCTCGACGTGGCACAGCACAGCACAGCACACCCTCCCGGTGGCCTGTCCCCTGGCGGTGTGGGTTGGGGCGGGGCGGAGGCAGCGGAGGCGGGCGGGGTGGGACGGGGCAAGGGCGGGGCGCGGGTCACGCAGCCGGCGTTGTCAGAGCCCCGTGTAGGTGGGACGTGGGGGACGTGGGACGTGGAGGGCAGAGACGTGGATCGGATGCGCCCCGCCTAGCCCCCCGCCTCGCTTGACGACTGCTATAGCTGCGCCGTACACGCCCCTGCCCTCTGCCTCCTTACACCCCTCCCCCCAGACGACTGCTGGATGGAGAAGCGCGACCCCGCCACGGGCAAGATCCTGCCCTTCAAGGACAAGTTCCCGTCGGGCATGAAGGTGCGTGGGTGGAGGGGTGTGTGGGGGGGGCTGATGGGGTGAAAACCAACTTGGCGCGCGTGGGGGCTGGTGGGAAGGAGCTCAAGGTAGGGATGGAGGGAGCCGGGACGGATTCCCGTCGGGCATGAAGGTGAGCGTGGTGGGAGGGGGGGGTGCTGGGGTGCACCGGGACCCCGTGGGACATGACCGGGAAGCTGGTGGGGTACCTCTTTTCCGAAGCCCCCACCCCCCGCACCCTGCAGTCCCGCTCAGTATCAAACAACCCGTGACCCCCTCACCACACACCCCCAACCTCCGAACCCTCCAACCCCCAGGCCCTGGGCGACTACATCCACTCCAAGGGCCTCAAGTTCGGTGTCTACTCGGACACCGGCAACCACACCTGCGAGGGCTACCCGGGCAGCTGGGGGCACGAGAAGATCGTGAGGCTGGGCGGGGGTGTGTGGAGGGGGCAGGGGGGCCCAGGGAGGGGGGTAGAGGGGGCAGGGGGTGTGCCTCCGAGGCCTGTCGGACTGTTGAGCCTTACACGCGAGCTGACCTCCCCTTGTGACGCGGAGGGCAGCGCTCAGTGCAAGCAGCCGGGCAGATCGCTTCGGACCGGGGGGCAGGGGGGCAGCGGGAGGGAGGCAGGAGGGCTACGGGGCCTGACGGACTGGAAAGCCTCGCACGCCCAGCTGTGCGCCCCTTGTAGTGATATCGGGAGCCCCCTTTTCCCCGGTTGTAATCGTCCCCAACCCCCAACCGCCAACCGCCGCCCCGCCGCCAGGACGCCGCCACGTACGCCGAGTGGGGCGTTGACTACCTCAAGTACGACTACTGCGACATGAACGGCGTTACGGAGAGTACGGAAGTGACGTACAGCCGTATGCGGGACGCCCTGGCGGCGACCGGGCGGCCCATCCTGTTCAGCCTTTGCTCCTGGGGCTCGGGGCAGCCCTGGCTATGGGGGCACCAGGTGGGGTTTGGGAGGTGGGGGAGAGAGGGGGCGGGGGGGGGGCCCTGGGTCTGTGGGTGCACGAGGTGGGGCTTAGGGTGGGGAGGAGGTGACAGAGGGGGCAGCCCTGGCTGTGGGGGCGCGAGGTGGGTGGAAGGGGGTGACAGAGGGGGCGTGGAAAGGGCAGGGGAGGCCGGGCCAAGGATGAGGACGGGGCTTGGGCCATGAGGGCCATCACTGCAGCCCAACCCACAACTTACCCTGCTTACCCTGCCGTGAAGAGGTCCGCTCCGCTGCAACCCCCCTCCTCCCTCCCTCTCAACCCCCTGCATACACACACCATTGGGCTCGCTGGCTGCCGCTCTATCTCTCCCGTCGCTCTCCAATGCTCCGAACATCACCCCCTCCCCCTCCCCCCTCCCTCCCCCCCCCAGGTGGGCAACTCCTGGCGCACCGGCATCGACGTCTTCTCCGTGTGGGACCCCGCCCAGGCCAAGGCGGCGCTGCTGCCCAGCTTCCTGCAGCCCATCCTTGGGGCGGTGCGGCAGACGCAGGTGGGGGTGGGTGAGGGGAGGGGGAGGGGAGGGGAGGGTGTGGAGGACGCGGGAAGAGGGGGCGGTGCGGCAGACGTAGGTGGGGTGTGGAGGGGAGGGGGAAGGGGATGGAGGGAGCTGGAGGGAGGGGCAGGAGGGGGGCCGGTGCGGTATGCACAGATGGGAGTGGTCAGGGCAGAGGCGGCTGCAAGAGGGCGGTGCGGCAGATGCAGGTGGAGAGGGGAGGGGAGAGAGAGGGAGTGAGGGTGCCCTTCTATCATCCGGCGAACCGCGCAGCAGCTGCCGCCCCGAGCCGCTCACCACCCTAACCTGTCTGGTCCCCCCCCCCTCCCCCTCTGCCCCCAAACTCCAGGGCCTGTGGGAGCACGCTGGCCCCGGCGGGTTCAACGACCCAGACATGCTGGTGGTCGGACTGGACGGCATGTACCCGTACGGCATCGTACAGGTACGACCGCTGTCGTATTCTTACAAGGGCGCGGGGCTGGGCTGTGTAGCAGGCGTTTGACCTTGCACCTGCTCGCTGACTTGCTTTGCTGTTGTTGTGGTACGGCAGGAGTGCCCCAAGCACGTGCGGGGCTGCAAGCCGGGCATGTACATCAGCAGGGAGAGGTGCGGGGAGGGGGGATGCCCGGGGCAGAGAGGCAGGCATGGTCAGACAGGCAGGGGTGGCGGATTGACGGAATGCCAGCGAAGGCCCTGCAGGGGGGCTATGCCATAGGACCCAGCTTCAGCTCAGGAGTAGGGGCAAGGGCGGGCTCCCATGCGGCCACGAGCGGATGAACCGCCGACCCATTCCTTCTCACGACCCCCCTCTCCCCCCTCCCCCTCCCACACCCCCACACACCGCCCCCCCCCTCAGGTGGGGCAAGGTGGGCGGCCTCACCCAGACCGAGCAGCGCACGCACTTCGCCTTCTGGTGCATCATGGCGGCGCCGCTCATCCTGGGGAATGACCCGCGGGCCATGAGCAAGGCCACGCTGGAGGTGCGCTTGGGCGTTCAGACACGTGTCGGGGAGAGGGCACAGGGAAAGCGCATCTGGGGGAGCATAGGCGAAGAGGTCGAGAGTAACGGGGAGCAACCGGCGGGCCATGACCCCATGAGGTGTTGGGGGGTTGGAGGGGTTGGAAAGGGAAAGGATGGGTGATCTTTGAGAGGTCGTACGGGTCGAGCGAGGCGACGCTAGGAGGTGGGGGGAACGGGGGATTGCAGGAAAGGGAGGGGTGATGTTCCAGAGGTTGTAGAGAGGTCGTAAGAGAGCAGGGACACCCATTCCCTGGGAAGTCAAGCGCATCGCGTCCCCCTTTAATCTTGCTCAGCTTCAAACACCCCCTGCCTTCACCCCCCCGTCTTCCCACCCACCCTACCCCAGATCCTCCTAGCTCGTGAGGTCCTGGCGGTGAACCCCCTCCCTCCACCCCCTCCACCCCTCTCCCTACCCCCCTAACCCCCTCCCCCTCTCCCTACCCCTCTACCGCCCCCCAGATCCTCCTGGCACGTGAGGTCCTGGCGGTGAACCAGGACCCCCTGGGCAAGCAGGGGCGGCCCGTGTGGACGGGGCAGGGCGAGGACGCCGGGCTCGAGGTGTGGGCCAAGCCCCTGGCGGACGGGCGGGTGGCGCTGCTGCTGGTAAACCTGGGGGAGGTGACGAGGGACGTGAGCGTCCTGTTCAGGTGAGGGGTGGAGTTGGGTTCGAAGGGGGGTGGGGGCAGGGTAGGCTAGAGGTGAAGAGGTAGGGGTGGCGGGGGCTGGCCAGGGAGGCATCAAGGAGCGACCCCGGCAAGCGGCAACCCCAGGCAACCCCAGGCACGTCAACCAACCCGAGCCACCACCCTTCAGCAGCGGCTGTCGCCCTCTCTCCCCCACCTCAGCCCCCACCACCTGTTTTCCCCCCACCCCTCCTCCGGCCGTGACCTGCCCACGGTGTCACTCTCTTCCCGAACCACTCCACGCTTCCGCTTCAACCTCACCACCACCCTCTCTGCCCTCCCCCCTCCCCCGGCCCCACCCCCCAGCCGCGAGCTGCCCACCGAGCACGCCCAGTGGTCCCGCGAGGTGCCCAACACCGACCCGGTGTGCGTGGACAAGCACAAGCAGTGCAAGGAGTGGGCCGAGGGGGGAGAGTGCAAGAAGAACGAGGGTGAGCGAGCAGCAGGGTGGAGGGGAGAGGGGGGCTGTGGGCGCGGGGCCAGAGGGCAGGACTCGTTAGGAGGGCGGCAAGCCGGATCGGGATGAGGAGGCGCGGGCGCGCGGTGGTCTTGGTGATATGTTTGTGCTGATGCTGTCGCACTGACTATGGGCGGGAGGATGGAGGGTGGTCGGGTGAGGAACGGGTGTTGTAAGGGGCAGGGGCAGAAGGTTGCTGTCTCACTTCTCAGCTACCCCTCGCTTTCCTGTTTTCACCCCTTTCTTCTCCCCCCTCTTGCCCTCTCCCCCTCTCCCCCTTCTATCTCCCCCCCAGGCTTCATGATGGACATGTGCCCCTTCTCCTGCCCCGACGGATGCCCCCACGCCCTGGACCCGCCCGGGCCCAAGGCCACCGCCCTGGTGAGCCAGGCCCACCCGGGCCCAGCATGCTGTGCGACGCGTGCTGTGCACTGCCCAGCACTGCAGAGCACCGATGCGAAACGTGCTCTGCGCCGCGTGCGAACCGCCCCAACCAACCAGCCGTTAACCACCCAACCACCAACCGCCCAACCACCAACCGCAGGTCCGCGACCTGTGGCTGGAGGAGGACGTGGGCGTGTTCACGGGCCGCTTCACGGCCGCCAAGGTGGAGCCGCACGAGGCGCGGTTCGTGACGCTAAAGTGAGGGGGGGAAGGGTGCTCGGGCGAGGTGCGGGAGAGGCTGAGGGGGAGGGAGGCAGAGTGGGCTTACTTGCCGCTGCCCCATCAATCCTCCCCCTCTCACCCCCTCCCACCCCACTTCCAACGCCCCCCCCCCCTCCCTCCCCCCTCCCCCCATCAGCTTCAAACAAACCCCACCACACCCACTCTC
The DNA here is from genome assembly GCA_016858145.1 of Edaphochlamys debaryana. Classification (NCBI taxonomy): domain Eukaryota; kingdom Viridiplantae; phylum Chlorophyta; class Chlorophyceae; order Chlamydomonadales; genus Edaphochlamys; species Edaphochlamys debaryana. Next base: position 136,175 of record JAEHOE010000197.1, on the reverse strand, counting down.
CCACCCCCCAGGTTCCTCGACTTCGCGGACAAGGACAAGGCCCTCGCCGCCCTGGACTTCGGCCCCCGGGCCATGGCGGCCTCCGTGCGGGCTCGGGCCGACTTCCTGCAGCTGGGCTCCGCGCCCTCGGACGCGGGCAAGGGGGGCGCCGCCAAGGCCAAGAAGGAGGCCGCGGAGCGGTTCGTGCGGGTCAAGGAGCTGGAGACAGAGGTGCAGCGGCTGCACAACGAGCTCAAGACGCGGGAGCGGGAGGTGGGGAGGGAGGGGAGGGGCATTGCGGGGTTGAGTAGTCGCAATGGGGCAGGGCTGGGCAGGGCAGGGTAGCTGGGTGGGGCGTGGCAGCGGCTGCGTAACGAGCTCAAGAGGAGGGAGCGGGAGGTGGGGAGGGCCCTGGGCATGGGAAACTGCGGAACAGGGAAGCGGGACCCAGTCCTGACCAACCAGGGAAGCGGCTGACCAACCACGAGTGCCACCGTGCCTACCGGTAGTCCGTCCTACCCACCACCAGCCCTCCCCCCAGCCCGAACCGCCCCCCACCCCGCAGGTGGCGGCGCTCCGTCGCAAGACGGACGCGTCACCCACCGGGCCCTGTCCTTCCTACCCGCCACCAGCCCTGCCTCCCCCAGTCCTAACCGCGTAACCACCCCCCACCCCCATCCCCCACCCGGCTGCAGGTGGCAGCGCTCCGTCGCGAGGCGGACGAGGTGCAGTGCACCAAGGAGCACGGCCCGGGGGGCGGCGCCGGGGCGGAGCCGGTGGATGGGGCGGGGACGGTCGTGCGGCGCTCGGCGCTGGGCGGCAGTAGCAGTGGGGGTGCGGGTGGCTGTAGCGGCGTGTGGCTGTCGTACCTGGAGAGCAAGATGTCCTTGGCGCTCAATCTGGCGCTGGCGGGCATGCTGGTCCTGATGGTGCTACAGCCCAAGAAGCGGCACCACGGCAAGAGCAGCAAGGACACGCAGTGAGGCAACCGTTGTTGGTTGATGGAAGGGTTCCGTGGAATCAGTTCGGTCGATTTGGGGGAGGGAAAGGGAGGGGTGAGTAGGAGGGGGCTACAGGCAACGCAGTGCACAGGAGTCAAGGGGAGGCATGAGTTTAGCGGTTGCCTGTTGCTGGTTGCTTGGGCCGGGGAGATGTTGTGGCACCATGCGAGTGCCATTGGGTATGGCACGCACGGCTGAGGCTTGGGTTCCCACCATGTGCATGGCTCGCCATCGCTCTTTATTCATACCTGAGGCTACTTGCTCTTCCCCAGCTAGTAATAGTCAGGGCCGGCCCCTTCCCCCGTGCAAGCCCACCAAAATGCTTGCTCGGCTGCAACCTCGCGTCGCTCCCACCCGGGCGTCGCGGCCCGCACCCGCTTCCCATCGCTCTGTAGCACCTCGGTCGCGTGTCCCGGTGGCAGAGCGGACGGCTGGTAAGCGACGATTGCTTCCAGAAGCATTTCCTTCGCGGCCGGCGACCCACCCTTCGCTTCATACCCCGTCCAGATGACTATGCGAGGCTGCTGCGAGAGAGCAGCGACTCTGAGGACTGGCCTTCGACGCTAGAGCTGCTCACCGAGCTCAAAGTCCTCAAGCTAAACCTCGAGCCTGCAGCTCTGGAGCCGGCCATCGTGTCCTTCGCTCGCGGTAAGTCGCAAACCAGCAGGGCGTGCAGTCCGCACGAGCGTCAGGGCGGCACTCGTGCACCGCACCTCGGCGGCACTCGTGCACCGCACCGCACCACCGCACTCGTGCACCGCACCGCCTCCCCATTCCTCCCCCGCGACCCCCTGCCATTACCCCACCGGCCCACCACCGCCATACTCCCCCTCGCTGTTCCAGGGGGTCAGTGGAAGCGCGCCGAGGGGCTATTCCGGGAGCTGCAGGCAGCGGGGCACGCGCCCGCGGGGGAGACCACCACGGCGCTGGTGGCGGGGCTGGCGGCGGCGGAGCAGGGGCAGCGCGCGGCGGCGCTGCTGGACGAGACGGCGGCGGCGGGTGGCGGCATGGGCGCGCTCGGGCCCGCGTACAACGTGGTCGTGCGGGCGCTGGCGCGGCAAGGTGGGTTGCCGTGGAGTGCAAGGGGCCGGAGGTTGTCTGTTAGGTCGGGCGGGCTTGAGGTTGGGTGCTTGAGGGCGGGTGTTTGGCTCGTCGCGGTCATCCCGTCCGCATGTGATGGCTGGTGGGGTCCCAGGTTGTTGACCACGTGGCTGACCGCATCCCATCGTACGTGCCGTACAGCGTCGGGTGCTGGGGCGCGACCTGGATCGGCTCCTAGATGATTGCCAACGTGCGTGGCGCTTGCCCTCGTCGAGCTGCGGCGCGCTCACCGCAACTTGCCGTACGTGCCGTACAGGTCAGCTGGACGAGTCGTACGCCCTCATCACGCGGCTCATGAAGGCGGACGTTGTGGTGGACGGCGTCACGGTGGGTCCTGGGGCGTGCGTTTGGGCTTCGGGGCCGGTGTGTGAGTTACCGGGGCTCCTGTGGGTCTTGGGGTTTGGTAGGCGGACACAGTGCAGCTGAGGAGGCAAGCGTACGATTGCGGGTTAGGAGAGTGCCGGGGGTGCGTCGGTGGCTCCTGGCGTGTTCTGGATACGACAGCATGGGATATGGGCGACGGACAAGGGCCCATGTGCGTGACGGTAAGAGCGTGCGGATGAGAACGCCCACGTTCCTAGGGGTATCTGCATGGGCAGGAGGGCGCGCATGTGTTCCAGGAGAGGGTTTGCTGACAGCCGACCAACCAACCGACCCAACCGCAGTTCACGTCGGTTGCCACGTGCTGCATGAACGCGGAGCGCACGGACCTGGCCGAGGAGCTGCTGGAGATGCGGGACTACCTGTGAGGGGGCCCGCCTGGGCCTGAGGCTGGGCCGCTTAGGGGGGCCCGTCTGGGCCCGCTGAGGCCTGGATGGGCCCCGCCTCTGCCGGGTACGAGCCCTACCTACCAGCCTGAGAAGGGCCGCCCATGGGCCTGTTAGTGGGGACCAACGTCTGAAGACTTCGTCTCGTGGGACTGTGCCGCGATGGCCGTAGCGGTGGCGGTCGGGGAGGAGGGTCGACCCATGAGGACTCGTGGCCGGGCATTCTGGCACCCATCCAGGGGGTGGGCAGTGACCTGTGACGGATATCATTGCAGCTGGCTGTGGTTGAACGGACCGCCGCCGTGTGGGCGGACGCCGATGGACTGTGTGGAATGTGGGCTGTGATGTGAAGCGGAGCGGAGCGGATCGGATCGAATGGAGTGGAGTGCAACGACGCGGAGCGGAAGGCGGTGTGGCAGAATGGAAAGTTGGAAAGTGGAGCTGCCCGCGCAATTCGGTCGGCGGGCTGGCGGTGCGAAAGCAGGAGAGGTGCTGGTAGTTGAGCACAGGAACGCGCGGAGGGACCAGATTATGATCGGATGGACCATGTCGGGAGCGTACGTAGACCAGCAAGGACAGAGGACAGGTAATGCTGTAAGCGCCGTCTGGTGGACCTTGGTCAGAGCGTGGGCAATGCCGTGCCGCCTCTCAATTACTCGTTTGGGCTGTGGTAAAGGAAAACAGCACGCGCCGAAACTGATTGCGCCGCACAACCAAGGGTCGAGCAGTTGGTGTTGACGGGCCCCACACAACTACGTACTCACATGCATTTTTGGGCTGAGCCCCCAGCGCCCCCCGGGATTACCCCGTGTTGGCGTGCGTGCGTGCGATTCACGCCTAGCCTGCGATGCCAAAAGCTTTACTTTCTTTATCCCTATCGCTTGTGATTGAGAGCAGGGAAAGTTATCGACCCTGCGCTGGCTGTATGTGATCGACGAGACCAGTATCGGCCCTGTCTAGGGCCCTGTCCAGGGCCGCCGGCCGTGGACCCGGGCTGAGGGCCCAAACAAATAGCAGCGGCGGCGGAGGGAGAGATGTAGCGGGTGGCGTGTGGGCGGTAGCGGATTGGAGACGGACATCTTCTCTTTCTATCTTTTGGAGGGTGCATGTGAATGTGCGCCCAACCCAACCGGCTCAGTCCGGCATTGCGGGGTTGCGAAGGCCCCTAACTTATGGCGGCGTGGGTTTAGTCCGTGCGCTGTGGGGCGTAGTGCTTAATTGCGCGGCCCCAGTGCTGCCCGGCCTCGCGGGGTTTGGGGCTCGGCCCTTTTCCCTGTCCTGGGGAGGACAGACACCCCTGTTTTCATACCTTCCTGTCGGGCGAGCCGCGTGAGCTGGGGGCGTGGGGCAACGAGGGCAAAGGGGAGAGGCGGGATGGGTTTTCATCGTACATCGGCACATTTCACCGGCGGAAGCCACAGGTTTGTCGAGCAGAGATGCTTAGCTAGCAGAGACGTTGGCGGCGGGACGTGCCTATAGCGGTTGGGCCTTGCAAGGGTCGATCATGGGTACCTCAGCCGTAGCTGTGGTGGTCCGGCCGGCTATGTCCGGCCGAGGCGGTCAGACGCCTGACAAGCGCACCACCTCGTGTAGTGCGGGGTTCCAACGGATTAATGGCCGGGTGCGAGCCCGCGTGCCGTGGTGCGGGCTGGTGGTGGAGAGGGGTTGAGGGCTGCACGGAGCCAGACTCGAACATTGGGATAGATAGAATTACCCCCTCTCACCCCCACGATCTCCTCCTGCGCCCCACTGCGTCTCCGCCTCACTCAACAACTTGAAGGCGACGCCCCTCCAGCCCCATGGCCTCCAGCTGCCCCCGCACCTCCCCCACCATCGCCTCCAGCCGCTCCCTTTCCGCGCGCGCTGCATGATCCTAGTGCCGGAAAGCGTGACGGAGCCACCAAAGCCCGGGCTGATGCACAGGGCCAGGACGGACCCGCAGGCCTCCGCGGGCACGGCCAGGGCCCTGTTTCTGCCCCAGGCGCTGACGTCGAGCTTCACGCTCTCCAGGCGGGGCAGGCGGGCCAGGTGCGGGAGGGAGCCCACCGGAGGGGGTCCGCACACATCGAGCGTGTGGTCCTGGGGTGCGAATGGGGAGCGGGGCGCAGCGTCAGAGCTTGCAGCAGTGGCAGGCGCATGAGCTCCGAATCCCCGAGAAACTGTTCCGCGACACCCAAACGTCCAGGCCCGTGTCGAGTGCCCCACCTGCAGATCCGCGCGGGTGTTGGCGATGCTAGCGATGTCCTGGTGTGACAGCACGAATCCCTGCAGGCGCAAGCTGCCCACCCCCGACCGCGCGAGAGCCTCCAGCCAGCGTCCGTGGTTGCGCCGCCCCGGGCCCGCCTCGCCGCCCACGCGCTCGACCGGCTTGAACCCCATCGTGCGATACAGCCCCCCGCCCGCGGCTCTTCCTAGAAAGGCGGTCACTAAAATGCGCGATGTGCGGGGCTCGAGACACCCGGCCAGGGACTGGGCGGCTGTGCACAGGGCCTCCTCTCCAGCGGGCAGCAGGCAGGCGTCCTCGGGGCTGAAGTGCCGTCCGCGCGCGAGCACCAGGTTGACATCGCACGCCTCGAGGGGCCGCGGCCTGGCCGGGGTCAGCTGGAGGCCGCGGAGGCCCTCCGGGTACTGACTCCATAGGTGGAGGACCTGCAGCTGAGGCGGCAGCCGCCAGGGGGCAGGGGCTGCAGCCGAGCCGGCTGCAGCGGCCTCCGGGGCCTCCAGGGCCACCAGCTCGAGCGCCGTGAGGCTGCGGAGCCCCGTCAGAGCGCTGGGGTCCAGCGTTGCGCGCTGTGCGGCGAGCTTTCGCAAGGACTGCAGCCCTGAGAGCTCATGGGTGGGAAGCACGCCGCTCACGGAAACGAGGTCGAGGGCGGTTAGCGCCGTCAAGGGTGCCAGGAGCTGCGGCAGCAGCCTCGCGTTGAAGGGCGAGAGCTCTAGGCTGACGAGGCCCGTGAGGCAGGCCAGGCTTTGAGCGACTTCCGCGTCCTCTGCATCCCGCCCCCCAAACATGAACAAGTCCGCCCCGACTTTCCGCAGCTGGCTGGCGTTGCGCAGGGCCCGGATGAGGGGAATGACCTCCGGCTGCGAGGGCGTGTGCCAGGACTGCACGTGCACCTCTTGAAGCGTGGGGATCAGGCACTGCACCGTGGTCGCTCATGCAGAAGAGCAGCGACAGGCCCGCTGCTGCGTCCTGGATGACCGCCTCCATCACAATCGTGTCCCGCTGCTCTCCGCTGGTGAACGAGAGGGCCAGGCAGCGCAGCTGCAGGAAGGCGACGGCAACGGCGTGCGCCGTGGGCGGGGAGAGGCAGGCCGCCGGCAGCTCTAGCTCCGTGGTGGCAAGGGGGGCCAGCGCGGAGACCTCGGTGAAGACCCGCAGCAGGCGCACGCTGCGGGCGCGCGAGGCCGGAAGGGAGGGAGGTCGGAACGGGGTTACGGGCGGTGGTGCCTGGGGGCCCGGCTGCTGGCCGATGGTTGAATGCTTGGCTGTTTAAAACCCGACTCACCACGCGCTCGCCGACAGCCCCGAGTCATCGCCGGCTCCCAGTACCACCTTGCACGGACGGTAACCGCGCAGCAGCAGCCCGCGAAGCGAGGGGAGGTCATCCTCGCTGCGGGCTCGCAAGCTCCCGAGCGAAATCTGATCGTGAGCCATGCGCACGCCAGCGCAAATTAGGCGCAGCTCTCTTGCCTCCGCGGGGCTCAGCTTGGGCAGGAGCATTGCGAGCTTATCGCGGTCCGTGAGCATGGCGCCAAGGCCCTGCTGGCATGCTTGAGCTCTGCCGGCCATGGTCAAGGTCGGTATGCAGAAGTAATATTAGCACGAAGCAGAGTAGAAATGTGTGTGGGCGAGCTTCTCGAATGTGCGACAGCCACGCGCAGATGTGGACTCCGACAGGCACCCTGCAGTCAACCCCGCCCGGACTGGCTTTGGCTGCAGCATCGTAACGGTCCTATATAATGCTTCTGGCCTTCGGGCGGGGGGGCATGGGGGCACCGGCGCCCACGCGCCCGGACTGGATTTGGCTTTGGCTGACAGCTGCGACACTGCAGAGCGCCCCAACGCAAGCTGTGCCCCTGCCTCAGCGGCATCCGCCGTCATCACCCTGGCAAACACTCGACTCCCCACCATTACTGCCTACCAGCAGATCAGCATGGAGGAAGTGCAATATGTGCCATGAGCCTTACAGCCTGAGTACACTTCTGTAAAATCCTGACTCTCTTGGCCTCCACCTTGGGTAGCACCTGTGCTCCATACCGTACGCCCGCCTTCTGCTTAGGCCAAGGCGGGCCCATCAGGCCCACGCCCCTTTCCAACCCATGACTCCTTTGCGTCCTCAGCAGTCATTGGTCCATGAGCCGCCTACGCAGCCGCTCACGCACGCCCTACCCAGACTCTTCTCTTGTGTATCGTCGTCAGCACATGCACACTCGAATGCAGGTAATCCAGCCACAGCAACTTCGTCTCCATACCCCTTCCCCCCCCCCTTCTCCCAACTACAGCCCCACCAGCGGCCCCCAGCTCCTTCCCCCCCCCCTACGCCACGGGCCCCAGCTTGACCCCCCGCACTCCGTCCTCGATGTCCCGCGTCGCCTCCTTGCTGCAGCCCCCGCCCCCGCAGCCGCCGCTCTCCACCACCAGCTGCCCGCAGGCGCCTGGGGGGGAGGGGGTGTGGGGGGAAGGGAGGGAGGGGGGCGCTCATTAGGGGGGTGGGCTGCAGAGTGCGGAGGGGGGGGAGGGAGAGACGGCGTGGGGGTGTGGGAGGGGGCGACAAGGGAGGGCAAGAACGCAAGACGACGCAGCCGGTGCCCCAGCGTGACAGATCCGTACGGCACCCCTAGATGCTCACCCGAGATGTCCTGCCCCATCTCCTGCCGTACGGTGGTGTGCAGGCCGTACTCGAACCGCAGAATGTTCTGCAGAGGGGCAACGGAGGGGGTTGAGCTAGGGTAATTGACACCGCTTACGTGAGAAGGCAACAAGGCAATGCCACAGGCCACAGGGAAGGACCACAGACTCGGGGCCCATCCACCGCCCGCCCTCGCTTGCCTGGAACTTGCCCACGGAGCCGTCCCGGGGCGCCTCGAAGAAGGGCCCCTCGGGCTGGTAGATGGGGTTCCTGGGGTAGGGGAGGGTGGGGGGATAGGGGGTGTACGGGGGTCAGTCCCTGCAAGTCTTTTCCGCCCGACACTGACGCCAGCCGGCCCATCCGCGCTTTACACACGGGGGATGCCCAGACGGCCCAAAGCACTGCCGCGCAACGCCAGCCTCAAGGGCCCCGTGAGGTCCGCGCCAGGCCCACGCCCCGGGCCCCGCCCAGGCCCGCGCCCCGGGCCCACCAGGGGATGAGGTTGACCACGACGTCGTCCCCCTTGAGCAGCTTCCCCAGCTCGTGCGCCTGCTCCTCGCCGTCGTTGACGCCCGACAGCATGACGTACTCGTAGAAGACGCGCTGGGAGGAGGTGCGCTGCACAAGGAGGGTGTTGGGGGGACGATGAGGTCTACTAAACAGGTTCACCGGAATGTCTGAGCAGTGAGTGTCTGAGCAGTGCTAAGAACACGCGCTGGGAGGAGGTGAGCTGCAAGACGGAGGGTGGGTGAGTTTGATGGCTTGCCGCGAAGCCAGGTCGAGACACCACCCGTCCAGTTTGGCCCCCGCCCTCGGCCCCCCCTTTCAGTAGGCCTGTTACCCCCCCGCCCTCTCCCCTCTGTCCCTCTCCTCCCCTTCATCGTCCCCCCCCGGCTCACCTGGTAGTGCCGCACCGCCTCCATGAGGGCGGGCAGCTTGAAGGCGCGGGCCGAGGGCACAATGGTGGAGCGCAGCTCCTGGGTGGGCGCGTGCAGGGACAGGGCCAGGCTGACACCCTGGTTTGTGGGAGGGGGGGGGGTGGAGGGGGAAAGGGGAGGGGAGGGGAGCGGGTGAGTCGGGGCTGGAAGGCGCGAGGGAGAGGGGTCGGGGAGGCTCGCAGCACGTTCCGGCACCCAAGCCCGTGAAACGCAACCCGCCTTTCCCACGTCTCCCACGCCCCCACCAGCGCGCGAGGCCCCACCGGCAGTTCCTCCGCCAGTGCTCCCCGCACCTCCCACCCCTCGCGCCTCTCAAGCCTGTGACGAGAAACCCTCGCCCCCCCCCCCCTCACCCCCCCCCACGCCCCCACCGGCAGGTCCTCCACCAGCCCTCTCGCCACTTCCCACTCCAACCCCCGCAACCCTCGCCCAGCCTGCCACACGAGCCCGTGACACGAACCCGCCATCCCCCCCCCCGTCCCCACCGGTAGGTCCTCCGCCAGCTGCTTGATGCGGGGAATGACGCCCACCTGGGGGAGCATGGGGGGGGGGGGGGGGTACACGGGAGGGGGAAGGGGAACAAGAGGTTGACGAGAGGTTGACGAGGGCTCCGCCCCCCTGCCGGCCCCAAGCCCTGCCCACTTCATCGATCAACCTGAACCCGCAGATCGCCCCTCGTCGCCCCCAGCAACACATGGCACTTCCCTCCACTCCAGACCGCCCCACCCCCCCGTGCCGTACAAGCGGCCACGTGCACCCTCCCCCCACTGCCCACCGTGGACACGGTCACGTGCCTCCGCCCCAGACCCCCCCCACCTCCCGTGCCGTACAACCCCCCCGAACTCCCACCGTGGACACTGTCACGTGCCTCCGCCCCGGACCCCCCCCCCACCTCCCGTGCCGTACAACCCCCCCGAACTCCCACCGTGGACACTGTCACGTGCCTCCGCTTGAGGCCGAAGCCCTTGGAGTCGGTCATCATGGCCACAGCCGCCCGCACCGGCTCGTAGTTGTTGAGGGGCTCGCCCATGCCCTGGGGTCAGGTAGGGGTGGGGGGTGGGGGATGGGAGGGGTGGGGTGAGGAGTTAGGAGTTGGGCCTTGGGGGCTGGATGGGTAGGGTGCTGGGTGGGGTGAGGGATGGGCCTTCCCCAGGCTCCCTTACCCACGCCCTCCCCCTTGCCTCGCCCTCGCCCCTCCGCCTCCCTCCCTCCCCCCCTCCTCCCCCCTGCCCCCCCACCATGAAGACCACGTTGCGGATGGCCGCCACCCCCCGCGCGTGCACCATCTGCTCAATGATCTCCCCCGCCGTCAGGTTGCCCTTGAGGCCCATGGTGCCTGGGGGGGGAGGAGGAAGGGGGAGGGGGGTAGAGGGGGTGGGACAAGGGGGAGCAAAGGAGATAAGGGGAGGGGTACGGGGGAGGGCAAAGGTTGCCCTTGACGCCCATGGTCCCTGGGAAGGGGGAGGCGAGGGCATGGGATGAAGGCAGGCGCTCTCGGGTCCGTTGTACGCTGCTAAAAGAAGTCGGTACTCCACGTGCCCCACGCTGACGTGGGCCCACGCTGGCGCCGCTGCTTCCTTCCCCTCACGGTGCTTACCTCAAGCCCCCCTTCCCGCACGGTATCGCCCTGGCCACTCCCCCAGAGCCATTCCCCAAAGAGCGCGCGGCCCGTGGCCTCCTCCCCTCGCCCCCCCCCCTCCCGCCACGGCTGGCCTCCTGGCCGCCTGCTAGCCGCCCCACTTGGGGCCCCAGTTGCCCCGGTTGCGTAGCAGGCGCATGCTCTGCGCCCCCACCCCTGCCGCTGGCCTGCCCTCACCTCCCCCGTCCCCCCCTTGGGCCACCTTGGGCCCCCACCCCCACCCCCACGTGGCGCAGAGGGTGCAGCCCACCCACCCATCCGTGGCCTCGCCCTCCCGCGGCTTGCCCCTGCCGCCTGCCGCCCCTATCCACCCAGGGTCCCCCCCTCCACCCTCAACCCCCCCAACCCCACCCTCCACTCCCCGCCCACCCGTGGCACAGAAGGTGCAGCCCATCTGGCAGCCCACTTGCGACGACACACACAGCGTCGACCGCTTCCGGAGCCGGTTCACCAGCGCCGCCGCGGCGGCGCGGCCGCGGGCCCGGCCGGGCCCGGCCCCGGCTCCGTTGGGCCCGCCCGCCGTTGAGGACGGCGCGCTGGAGCTGGGCTCCGTCGATTCGTCTCCCTCCGCGCGAGCCGCCGGCCGGCCCTCTTCCTCCCCAGCTCCTGTCCCATTTGCGGTTGCGTCAGCCGTTGCGTCGGCGCGGGCCCCGTCGGGCCCGTGATCGGGCCCGTGATCGCCGTACTCCGTTGCGTCATGGAACACGTCATCGTCGTCGTTGTCATCGTCGTCCGCCACGGCGCAGTGGTCGATGGGGAGGTGCGGGTCCACCTCGGGCCCAGCCCGGGCCAGGACCTGCGGGTCCCGGCCTGCGCGGGAGAGGGGTAGAGGCGGAAAGGCATTCGGAGTGATTGAGGGGGCTGAGCGGGTTGACCTGGGTCTCATGACCTAGGCAACGGTGGTTCTGGTGAAGTATTGGTGAGAGGCCTGTGGGTACGGGTTGGGCTGAAGTTCGGCTATGGCGCTGAAACTAGAGAAAAGGTTGGACTTCACCGCACGCAGGGCAGCCTACGCTCCCCAGTCCCAAGCTGCCTCCTCTTAGAAAGCTATGTGTGAAGGCTGACAGGCTTCGGGTGCACCGCCAGGACAGGGGGGCCGCCAAGGGGTTGGCCGGCTTCCCCTCTCGGATCCGGGGCAAGGAGCTGCCGCTACCGGGACTCACTGGTCGACTCGTAGGTCATCACCACAGCCTCCACCTGCGGTCGTGAAGTGAGGACCTGTCAGCGTGGAGGCTCTGGGGCGAGGGGCACGCGGAGAGGACCGGACACCGGCCGCCGGCGCCGCTGTGCAACAGTCGCAGGCCCAAGCGCCCTCTAACCCGCCGACGCCGACGCCAGGCCGGGCTTTCGGCAGCCCCACCTGCATTCCGTCCTGCAGCTGTACCAGCAGCTTGGTGGTGGTGCCATCACTACTGTTTTGGCACTTGACGACCTTTGATGTGAATTTGACAAAGTATCGGTCCAGCAGCGCCAGGGTCGCCTTAGGCACGTCCGGCACGTCGTGCCAGGTCGCCTCCGGGTGCCGGATGAGGTGCCTGCGTCAGCGCGGTGCTCGTGAGGAAGCCGCATTGCCACGCGCCCATCGCATCGCAGCGACTGGCCGCAGCTCTCACCCCCATATACGGTGCGCGTGCAGAGGCTTGATGCCTTCCTCCTCGAAGGCTGCCAAGACCGCGGAGGAATCCCACACCGAATTCGGACTCAGTTTCCGAGGCGGCGCCATAGTTGCTGCACGGACTACTGAGCGCGATGTGGTGAAGTGTGAGGACAACAGTAGCTCAGCAGCTGCAAAGCGACCTGTGCAGCTCCGTTGACCCAAAAGCCGCCAATCCCGGGCACGCGAACCCGGCGGTGCCTCTGAGAGCCCCGGCCAACCCCCGACGAGTCCCGGCCCCATAGCGGATTGCTCCGCAGCCCAACCTGCCTTGCCACGTCATGCCACACCACATGCTCTCCCGAGAGCGCCCAGCCCAGCCCAAGCCCGTGCTGCCATGTGAGTCTGCTTACAGCCACCGGTACCGACCCGGGCCCCTTTCCCGTCCCCCGGCCTCCTCCTCGTTCATGCGAGAGGCCCCAGCACGCGGTGGACATACACAGACACACACCACACAGGTTTGCCTCCATCCTGCAAAGCGAATGCCTCATCCCGGCTCCACTAGCTGTACCGACCACGGCACTTCAAGCCCCCCCTCTTCGTCGCCACGCCAGGACCCGCCACTGGCATCGACGACGGACCTTCCGCTCTGGACCTCGGTGCGCATCGGGCTCGCCGGCCGCCGCCTTATCATTTCCCGCTCGAAAACATGCCCCTGTTCGTCACCCGCACGCACGCACGCGCTCACGCCGCCAGCATGCGCAGCAGCTCTGCCCCCGCGTGCCCCTCCTTCGCCAGCCTCCCCCGCACCGCGTCCACCGCCCCCTGCAGCGCCTGCCGCCGCGCCAAGCCCGCGCCGGCCCTGCAGTCCGGCGGCCCCGCCGTCCGGCCGGTCCCCTCCACCACCTCCACAGCTTCCTCCAGATCCTCCAGGTTCTGGTGGCGTCGCGGCGCGACCAACCGCGTTGGCGGCGGCGTGGGCTCCTCCTTGTAGAATATGGTCATGGAGACAACGGGGACGCGGTGCTGAGATAGGAGGCCGGAAAGGAGGCCGTGCATGCCGTCCTCCAGAACGGCCTGGGCGGCCGCGGCCCAGGCATCGGAAGGGCCGGACGGGCCCCGGCCCGAGCCACCAGCTCTGCTGCTACTGCTGCCGCCAGCGCCACTACCGCTGCCGCTACAGCCAGCTCCGCTGCCGGCGGCGGCTGACGTAGACGGCCCGGCAGCTGCATCCGAGGCCGAGGCCGGGGCCGGGTCTTGCGCGCTCCGCCGCTCAGCTGGGGCAGGCGGCAGGCGCTGCGGCAGGGACAGCTGCACGGTCGCTCGGAAGGAGCGCAGCCCCGGGCCCAGCGCCAGCAGGTGGGTCAGTCCGTCCACCGCCAGGTCGCAGCTCTGGAGCGTCAGGCCCTGCGCAATGAGGGAGGGTGGGAAGGGTTGCGCACGCGGCAGAACGAATTGGTGAGTCGACGCAGCGGCGCGCCACCCGTATTGGATTGCCATCACCGCAGCTGCGCGGGCAGCACACGGTCTGCATCCGTCCTCTCTGCTGCCCACCTGCACCGGCCCCACAGTGCGGCCTAGGGCCAACAGGTCCGCGGCGCTGAGCTTGGCCCCACACAGCGTGAGGCGCTGCAGGTGCAGGCACCCCAGCACGGACAGCCAGGGGGCGTGGCCCCGCGAGGCGCCATCACCGCCGCCACCGCCGCCGCCGCCATCGTACCCATCGTCGCCGCCGTCGGGCTCCGCTGGCGCCACCGGGCCGCCATGCAGCTGCCCTAGCATGGCCAGCGCTGCGCCAATGACGGCCCCCGCGCCACCTCCGCCGGGCCCCATGCCGCCCATGCCGCCGCCGCCGGGGCCTGCGCCGCCGCCCACGACGGCGAGCAGGTTCTGCAGCCCGGCAACGCCGCCCGCGCCCCAACCCGCACCCGCAACCCCGCCCCAGCCCCAGCCTGCGCCAGGCCCCGGGCCCAGACCGACGCCGGCGCCGGGCCCCGCGGGCCTGGAGGCCGCGTCCAGGTTCAGTGTGCGGGAGACGTGGAGGGCCAGGTCCCGCTCCTCCAGGTGCAGGCCCAGGCCTGTGGCCAGCTTCTCGAGCGCGGTGCGCGCCTGCCCGACCTGGCGGGCGGGGAGCAGGCGGGGAGCGGGGGGCGGGGGGTGGGCGTGGCGGATAGGGAGGGGTGCTTGCGTGGGGCGGGAAGGGGGACGCTTCGGCTGGGCCAAAGGAAGCAGTGCGGCCGGCGCGGGTGGGTGCTGGCGGCAGGAGGCTGCGTGGGAGCGGGCGGGGGCAGGCACCAGAAAAGCGGTTGCTGCGCTGCAGTGCACGGGAGTGGGTACCGATAACAGCACGCGCGCTCCGCGCCACACGCCATCTGGGTCGGGCCCCACCGTGTGGGGCAGCTCCAGGGCGCAGCCCCGAGGCAGGCGCACGATCTCCAGCCCCTGGGGCAGGTCTGGGAAGCAGGCCAGGCGGGAGGCGTCCAGGGGGCAGTGCCGCAGCCGCAGCAGCCGCAGCCGGGGCGGCAGCGCCCTGCGGAGTGGGCGGAGGTGGGCGGGAGGAGGGCAGGGCTCGGGGGCAGGGGCGGGCGGGATGGGCGGGCGGGATGGGCGGGCGGGTGGCGAGGGGTCTGGGGCGGGGCCATGCTGGCAGGCAGCGTAGAGGACCCACATAGAGGACCCACATGGCGGGCGTGGCCAGCTTTCAGCTTGCAGGACATACCCCTCCCACACGTCACACGTGGCGCAGGCGGCCCGCACCCTCCCTTGAGGAACACGCGACTCCGCCACCCTCCCCTCCCCCCCCCGACGCTTGGAAGAGATACCCCCCTTCCACCCCCCTCCGCCCGCCTTCCACCCTCCCCTCCCTCCCTCTTCCCCATCCCTCCGCCGCCCACTCACACCACCACGCCCCCCGCCCACGTGCGCGCCGCGGTCTGCGCCAGGTCCCCGAACGCCAGCGCCGTCAGGGCCCCCAGGCGCGGCAGCACGTCCAGGTCGGCCGCCTGGAGGTGAAGGGCGCCCGTGTCCAACTCGCGCAGGAGGGGCAGGGCCTCCAGGCCGGGGAGCAGGGCGGTGTGGGGGGCCACGGGGTTGGTGAGGTGCAGGTGCAGGCTGACCTGGGGCGGGGACGGAGGAGCGGTGGGGTGGGGGTGGGGGTGGGGGTGGGGGTGGGGGTGGGAAGGGAGGGTGATGAGGGGATGAGGGGGTGGATCCCTCGCTCTTGCATCCACTCCACCTTCATCCTATCCCTCGCATAGACATCCCAACCAGGCCCTTCCAAGCCCGTCCCAAAGCGCCCACGCGCCACGCCCCCTCCAGCGCCGCGTACGCACCAGGCTGGTCAACGCAGTCAACGCGTCCCGGTACGTGCCGGGGTTCTGCCGGTCAGGCCCGGAGCCGCAGAGGCGCAGGTGCGTGAGCCCCGTCAGCGCCTGCAGCCCGCCCGTCAGGTTCCAAACATCCAGGCTGAGATCTAGGCTGCGCAGGCGAGGGTGCGCGGCCAAGGCCGCAAACGCGGCCGCGGGCGGGGGCGCGTCGAGGCAATAGAGGCCGCAGTGCTCGAGGGAGGGCAGGGAGCGGAGGAGCAGGGGCAGGCCCGACTCCAGGGAGGGGGCCTTGGTCGTGGGCGCGCCGCTGAGCGTGAGCCGGGCCAGGGACGGCGCAGCTGCCGCCAGCTTCTCTGCTACGGCTGCAGCCAGCGGCGCGCCGTGCAGGCGTAGCTCCTGCAGGCTGCGCGTGGCCGCCAGCGCCGATAGGACCGCCACGCTGCGCTCCCCGGTGAACGTGCGGACGTGGCAGGGGGGTGCGAGGGCCGTGTCAGCATGGGGAGGCGATGTGGGTCGGACGGCACATAGGTTTTTGTGCCAGGCAAGAGAACTACGGCCGACGACTGCCGCCATCGGCCATGTAACGTAGCGCCAAGACGACAGCGGGGGGTTGCTGTGACGCGGCTGGTGGCTCTAGACCCGCCCGGCGCCCCCATCCAACTCACGTTTGCTCAATGCGGGTCGCCTCGCTGGCGGTCTCGACGTCCGGAACCCTGAGTAAGAGGTACTTGGGCATGCAGCCGCGCTGCACCATGCGCCGAAGGCTGCCCACCGTGTCCGCCAGGGAGGGCGGGCTGCGGCCGCGCGCCAAGCTTGCAAAGGCCACCACCAGCCGCTCACAGGCCATGTCTGCGACCTGCAGACACTCCTTGCTGCACGCCTGGAGGGTGTGTGTTGGGGGCGGAGGGGGGCGGGGTGGATACGGCTGAACGGTCAAAGGCCGGACGCGGGTCGAAAGGCACCCGAGGCGGGATGAGCTCGCCCGTTGCTCCCGCCTCCCCCGGACCCCCAACGGTGCACCCCGTTGGGTCCGTTGCGCTGTGAACGCCCCAACCCTGCAGGACTAGTCTCCACCGCTGTGGCTTACTCGCAGGTTGTTCCTGCTGGCCTTGTCCATGTACAGTCCGCCGCAGACGACTCGCAGGGCCGCGAACATACCGGTCTGCAAACCTAGCGGTAGCTCCCTTCGTGGGCCTCCATAGCTACCACCGGCCTCCATCTGACGTGTTGACGGCTGCTTGTGCCCTGGGCGCTGAGCTCGGAGGAAATGCGCGATGTCAGGGTTGATGCATGGAATCGCGACGACACGGCTTCTGCAGCTTGGAACTTTGAACTGAGCGAGCGTCCGTGTGCAGAGGCCCCAGCTTTCGCGCACGCGTGGCGCAGCTTGCAGCTGTCGCGCACCCGCGGAATGGAATCCGTACTCGAGAGGAAGCACGCTTCGCTAGACGCTCGTCGACACACGCCCTCCGCCTCACTACAGCCTTGAGACTGCCCGTAACCGGACGTGTGGCCCAACCTCGTAGCATTTCACTCCGGGATCACCTGCCATGGCCCCGACCGGCGTGTTCGAGGGCACTGGGAAGGATGTCGGTATACGCATATGGTAGGCACCGACGAAATTGCAAGGACGCCACGGAGCGTGCCCTGGGCATGGGCGGTGTCAGCCATGGCGGGCAGCCAGCTGCGTCGCGACGCAAACGGCACGTGTCCAGCCGTGATCTGTAGCCGCGTAGGCTGTCTTGGCCGAACAGGCAGGCTCGAGGCTGCGTCCGCCCTTCTTGGTCCACGCCGGGCCCCGCAACACCCCCCGCGCTCGTCACCCCTAGCTTGGACCGCCTCCCCGCTCCGCACGCACAATCTCGCCCTATAGCAACCGCTGACCTGCTTTCCTCCCTCAACCTCTGAAGGCGCGTGAAGGACTTCAACCTCGTGGATGAGCCAAAGCAGAACTACGGCTCCTTTTTCTCGGGTGCGTGCCCACAAACGGACCGCACTTTGGCCAGCAACCCACGCTCCTCAAGCAACCGGGATCGCATCCCATGACCTCTCAGGGCTGCAGTCAACAAGCCCTACCCTCCGCTGTTCTGACCCCTTTTCCCTAGGCGACTGCTACCTGGTTCTCGACACGTTCAAGGCCGAGGGCCAGCTGAGGCACCATGTGCACTTCTGGCTGGGCCGGGACACAACGGCGGTGAGGCGGCGATGGGGGCTGGGGGGCTGGGGGTCCTGTCCTGGACAATTGGACTTCATAGTATTGAAGGCCGAGTGCTTAACCCTGCTAGCAGTGTTGAGCCTTGAGCGTCGTCCAGCGGGGGTGCCTGAGGCCAACCACTAGCGCTTATGCCCCGTGTGTTTATCTCACGTGCTCGCCGTTGTGCAGGATGAGGCCGGCAGCGTGGCCATCTTCGCCCAGCAGCTGGACGACTCCCTTGGCGGGGGGCCCGTGCAGTTCAGGCAGCCGCAGGTGCGCGGGGGGGGGGGGGATTGGGCTGACGATAAAAGGGCCGGTCTTTGGGCCTAGCGCGCCCATGTGGGTCGGCGGTCCACTGTAGGGGTTTGGGGGGGCCGCCGCAGCCGATGTGGGTCGGCCATGTGAGGCGTGGAAGGCGGGAGCCTGACGCCAACGTTCCCAGCCTCAGGCTGGCATGCCGGGGCCAGCGCCAACGTGCTCCAGTGCTTGTCCCTCCCACTCCCTTGGTCTCGCTTCCCCTGACCCGCTCCCCTCACTACCCCCCTCCCCAGGGCTCCGAGTCGCCCGAGTTCCTGCGCCTCTTCCCGCGGCTCAAGATCATGACCGGGGGCTACGCCACGGGCTTCAAGGACGCGGCGGCCGCCAAGGGCAGCCTGCCCGTGCGCCTGTACCAGATCAAGAGCCCCAGCCGGACCTGCGTGCAGGCGAGGCCGCAGGGGGGGGGGGAGGGCAGAGGGGGTGGCAGGCTGGCGAGGAGGGCGCGCGGGGCGGGGGTGGGGAGGCTAGCGAGGCGGGCGTGGGGGTAGGGGTAGGGGTGGGGATGCTAGAGCTTTTCAAGTACAAGCCGGGCCGGCCTGCAGGCGAGAAGCAGAATCCATGCGAGTCTCAACCCGCTAGTCTCAGCCACCCCTGCTCAATCTTCCCCTGCCCCGCCCCCCCCCCTCCACCCCCCAGGTGTTCGAGGTGCCCTGCGGCCTGGCCTCGCTCAACCACGGCGACTGCTTCCTGCTGGAGGACGGAGGCGCGCGGCAGCTGTGGGTGTGGCACGGCTCGTCGGCCAACATCCGGGAGAAGACGCGCGCCATCGGTGGGGGAGCGGGGCCGGGCGGGGTGGGGGAGGAGGGGGAACGCCCGGGGGAAGCGGGGACACAGCGGGATTGACGGATTGGGACGGGCTTATTGTTGAGTGCCGTGTGTGGTGGGGGCGGGTGCCCTGGATGGAGGCCCTGCTCTGGCGCCGACCCTGCTCTGTCCACCGCACCCCGCAGAGACCGCCAACGCCTTCAAGGAGGGAACCGGCATCAAGGTGGGTGGAACGGGCTCCGGCCCCGGCTCTCAGCAAGCAAGCCTTTGCCTGCTGACCGCACGTTGGGTAAAGGCGTGACGTAAAGGCGTCACGATTGAGGCAAGGCGGGCGAGCTGCCACCCAGAGCCTCCTCGCCTACAGCCACCGCACCCGGCACCCGGTACCCTGGCTGCCTGCCCCGCTTCGTGTCCCCGCCCAACCTCGGCTTTCCCCACTCTTAGTCCACACCAACGACCACGGCGACGGCTGGGGGTTTTCGGGCCCCACGGGTTCCCCGCCTTTCTCTCTGCCGGCCTTGGTCCCCCATCTCGCTTTCGCGTGTGCCCTCTGCCCACCCCCTCAACCCCCACCCACCCACCCCCAGCTGGCCGTGCTTGCTGACCGCCTGCTGCAATTGATGGGCGCGTCAGCAAGAGAGTCCCTAACCTCTTGCCCGCCCTCCCCCCGGCCGCACCCCCCCCCAACCTCCCGAAAATCACCCCCACCCACCCCTCTCAGCTGGCCGTGCTGGACGACGGCGACGGCGTGAGCGGCGAGGCTCTGGCCTTCTTCCAGCGCCTGGGCTGCAAGGCGCCCCCCGAGGCGGCAGCCATCAAGGACGCGGAGGCGGACAAGCCCCCGCCGGCGGCACTGGCGCCGCCGCAGCTGTTCAAGGTGTGTGCGTGTGTGGGGGACAGCAAAGAGGGAGAAGCTAGAGAGTAAGGAGCTTGGGAGGGGTGAGGTACGGCACTGGCGCCGCCGCAGCTGTTCAAGGTGTGTGTGGGGGGGGGGCTAGGGCTGGGTCCTGGGGTGGAGTGAAGGGCCTGGGCCCCTGGAGTTATGCGGAGGAAAGGGTCGTTTTACAAGGTAGGGCAGTCGAAGGGACAGCTATGTTGGGTAGGTGCGGGTGGCTTCGACCTAGGCACCTTACCACCCCTACCACCTTTTACTCTGGACCTCGGGCTCTGCGCATCGGGCTCGCTGGTCGCCGCCGCACCTGTCTGTCTGACACCAACAAACCCTCTCCCTCCCACCCCCGCCCCCTCCCTCCCCCCCACCCCAGGTGGACGGCGGCGGCTCGGGCTTCTCCCAGGTCGGCTCCGAGGGGCAGCCCCTGCACCGCGCCGCCCTGGAGCCGGGGGCGCAGTTGGTGCTGCTGGCCGCCGGCTGCATCTGGGTGTGGACCGGGCACGAGTGCGCCAAGCCCGCGGCGCCGCTGCAGGTGGGGGCGGGCGGGGAGAAGAGGGGGGAGTCTGGGGGGGACGCGGGGAGGGGGAAAAAGATGGGGGAGAGGGTGTGTGTGGAGGGATGCTCGTGTAAGCCAAGCCCGCGGCGCCGCTGCAGGTGGGTGGGTGGCATTGGGGGCCCCGCTGCAGGTGGGCGAACACACGCGTCCCTCGCTGAGGCTGCGGACCGCATGCCAACCGTTCCCAAACCCCTGTAGTGCCCTCAACCCGATCCTCCACTCTCTCTGTGATCCGCTGTGGGGGGGAGGATGTTCAATGGGCAGTCCAGCTGAAACGGACTTCTCCCGAACCCTCAACCCCCACCCCTCCCAATCCCCAAACCCCCAATCCCCACCCCCAACCCCCACCCCAACCTCACCTCACCCCAGGTGGGCGGCCGCTTCGCCTCCTCCCGCGGCCTGCCCCCCTCGGCCCTGGTCAAGGCCGTCAAGGCCCGCTTCGAGCCCGGGCTCTTCACCACCTACTTCGCGGACTGGGCGGGGGAGGGCGGAGCGGGGCCGGGGGCGGCCGCGGGGCGCGACTCGTTCGGCAACCGGGTGCCCGTGGCGGGGCGGGGCACGGGTGAGGCAGAGGGGCTGGGGACAGGGGGTGGTTTGTGTGGGTTGCCTGCGCGAGCTGTTGCGGGGCGGGAGAGGTGAGACGGAGGGGCTGGGGAGGAGGGGAGGGGGACACCTGGGGCCTTGTTCACGCCTTACGCTCGTCCCGTTTTGCCGTGTAGATGAGCTGCCGTACAACCCCGACGAGGCGGCGACCGCCATGCAGGCTCAGGCTCAGGCGGCCGACGCGGCCGCTGGCGGCGCCGGGGCGGGCGCCGCCGCCAAGGGCCTGGAGGCGGCGTACGGCAATCTGACGACCAGCAAGATCCAGGTGATCCAGGGCCCCGTGGGCATGGATTGGCGGGGCCTGAGGCTCAGGATAACGGGGCGCGTCCACTCGGCGCTAAGGCGGTGCCACGTTGCCCACGATCCGCCCACCGCCTATCCTGGATCCACCCGCCTTCTTCAGTGCTGTAACATCAACCTCATTCTCTCAAGCTCACCCCTCTTCCTGATCCTCTCTCCCCCCTTTTGCCTACATCCTGGCGTCGGCGCGACCCCGCTCAGCAGCAAGCACCCCCTTTTTCCCTCTCCAATCTCCCCCCCTCTCCCCCCTCCCCCCCCCGACAGGTGTGGGTCATGACCCAGGCCACGGCCCTGGAGCTGCCCCGCCAGGAGGTGGGGGTGTTCTACGACGGAGCCTCCTACGTGGTGCTGCACACCTACTCCACGTCCAAGGGTGGGGGTGGGGGGGGGATAGGGGGATGAGGGGGAGGGGGAGGGGGAAGGGAGGCCGAGACGATCAGACGGGAAAGCAAATGGATCCACCTATGCTCACACCCCCCAAGGCACGTGAGCCTCCAGCCTGGGCGTTTGCGTATGCTGCGTGGATGCCCTCCACCCCCCACCCCCCGCCCCCCGCCCCCCTACCCACCCCCAGACACGGCCGACCTGCGCTATGCCGTTTACACGTGGCAGGGGAGGCACTGCGGCAACATTGAGCAGGTGGGCGAGAAGGGCTATAGCGGTGGAGGGTTCCAGCCTGGGGATGCCGATTCCGCCTCCCCTTCCTCTCCAGCCCCCCTCCCCCCCAACTGCAGGGCGCCGCCGGCATCATGGCTGCCCTCAAACACCCCACATGCCCTATCCAACCCCTTTTAAACACCCAATACCCCTTCCCCCTCCCTCCCCTCCCCTCCCCCCCCCATCCCCCCCCCCCCCAGGGCGCCGCCGCCATCATGGCCGCCGACATGCACCGGGCCAAGTACGCGGGCCGCTGCTCGCTGGTGCGTGTGGAGCAGAACCTGGAGCCGGGGCACTTCGTGAGGCTGTTCAAGTGAGGGGGGGGGGAGGACGGAGGGAACGGGGCAGGGGGGGCAAGGGTTTGCAGCGGTTATGATGTTCGGGCGGTGGTGTCCTCTAGCGTCGGCATTTACTAGCAGGCTCTTTCACGTCCCTCCTCACGCTTCCCCGGCCCCTGTCGCCCCTCGCCCCCATTCCCCCCTCCCCCCCAGGGGCACCATGATTGTCCGCAACGGCCCCCGCCCGCACCACCAGGCGCCCGGCCGCTCCCCCCCCGGGGTGCACCTGTACCAGGTCAAGGGGGAGGCCACGGCGCAGGCTCACGCAGGTGGGGAGGCGGCCCGGAGGAGGGCTGGCGCGGCGGGGTTTGCAGAGAGCGCACATAGAGGGAGGGATTATGACATGAAGAGAGGGGGGCTCGGGGGAGGCCAGGGCGGGGAAGGGCCTAGGGGATGGGGTCTACATCGCAGGCCGGGCTGTGTGCATTGGGAGGGCGGGGGAGCGGCAACTGCACAGGCGCACGCAGAGGGGGAGGGGCGGCACGGGAAGAAAAGGGAAGCTCGGGCTCGTTCGCGCAGGCGGTGTTTACCGCCTCCCGCAGTCGAGGTTACAGCCCAGGCCCCCAGTCTGTCCTCCAGGCTTCAGCCAAACACTGCTGCCGCGCGCGCTTCGCCCCCCTCGCCCGTACCCGTCCTTTTCCGCCCCCCCACCCCCCACCCCCCACCCCCACCCACCCCCAGTCGAGGTCGCCGCCCAGGCCCCCAGCCTGTGCTCGGGCGACTGCTTCGTGTTGGAGCGGGCGCCGGAGATCACTGCGGGGCCGGTGCAGGCGGGCCCCGTCAGCCTGTGGCTGGGCAAGGGCAGCAGCGCGGGGGAGCAGGAGGTGGCGGCGGCGGTGGCGGCGGCGCTGGCGGCCGGCGGCGCGGTGGCGCGAGTCGAGGTGGGAGTGCGCCGTCGGGCAGTCCTGTGTGGCGGGTCCTAGATGGCGTGGGGAGTCGTGCTGCCCGGTCGTGTCCGAATTGTGTTGCCGCCCATTTCCCCACCGCCCTGCCCACGTCTCACCGCCGAACCAGTGCTGCCCGAATCCTTCCCACCCCAGCCCACTGCCCTCAAGCCTGCGGGAGGGCTCCGAGCCGTCGTCGGTGTTGCGATGCGCTCCTTACACCCACCTAAGCCCCCTCTGATCCGCGCCCCCCCACCCCACCCACCCCTACAACCGCTCACCCCCGTAGGAGGGCTCCGAGCCGGCCGACTTCTGGTCGGCGCTGGGCGGCAAGGCCGCCTACGCCGCCACCACGAGCCGCACCGCCGCGGGGCCGCCCAAGCTCTTCCGCCTGGCCGACTGCGCGGGCCGCGGGCTCAAGGTGGAGATGAGCACGTCCTTCGCGCAGGACTCGCTGGTGAACGAGGACGTGATGCTGCTGGACACGGGGGCCGAGGTGGGTTGGGTTCGGGAGGGAGGGAGGGAAATGGAGGGGGGCAGGAAAGGCCTAGGAGCTTTGGGTCAGGAGGGATGGGTGTGTGAGGACGTGATGCTGCTGGACACGGGGGCCGAGGTGGGCTTGGGTGACTGACAGTATGAGGGAGGCAGAGGGATAGAGGGGAGAAGGGCAAGGTGGTATGTTCAGGGCTGCTCGCAAGGTGGTATGTGTGAGCAGGGGTGGGTGAACGAGGACGTGATGCTGCTGGACACGGGGGCCGAGGCGAGGGCCTTCATGTGACGCTCGTTGACACGGGGGAGGGGGGGGGCTAGAATGAGCTGTGGGGCTATAGTTGAGCAGCGGGGCTGAGGTGGCGTGAGCTATGATTGGAGCAGAGGTGGGAGAGCCAAGGACGTGGTGCTCGTCCACACGGGGCGCGGAGGTTGTGCCGGTGTTGCGCTCACACTTGCCTTCCGCAATCTCCCCTCCTCCCCTCGCCTCCCCTCGCCTCTCCTCGCCTCCCCTCGCCTCCCCTCGCCTCCCCTCGCCTCACCTCGCCTCACCTCGCCTCCCCTCGCCTCCCCTCCCCTCCCCTCCCCCTCCCCTCCCCCGCAGCTCTTTGTGTGGTACGGCGGCGCCTGCAAGCACACGGAGCGGCCGCGCGCGCGCGACGTGGCCGGGCGCTACCTCACCCTCAGCGGCCGCTCGGGGCGCGTGCTGCTTGTGGAGGTGTGGCGTGTGGGGCAACAATGTGTGCAATGGGTCCCCAGTCCCGAGTCCCAAGCCCCGAGTCCCGAGTCTTTGCATACTGCTCGCTCACACATATACGCACCCACGCAGGTGGAGGCGGGCCAGGAGCCGCTGTTCTTCACCTCCAACTTCCCCGGCTGGGACCACGCCGCCGTCAAGAGCGCGGCGCTGGAGGCCATCGAGGCACGCAAGCGGGCGTCGGGCAAGGCGTGAGGTCGTTGGAGGGAGGTGGAGGAGGAGGTGGAGGGAGAGGAGGGATAGGGAGGAGGGCGGTGGGTGGAGGGAGAGGAGGTGGGTGTGGGTATGCGGGGCGGAGCAGCCTGGGGCGAGGGAGTGAGATGGGGCGAGTTGTGAAAGGGGGGGGGCTAGGGTAGCCGTTGGGCCGCGCAGGGTGAGCAGATGAGCAGGTGAGCAGGTAGCTCGGACCGGGCGTGGGGTACAGGGCGTGGAGCTGGTCTGGTGTAGGCATGCCGTGGGGTGGGTGGGTGGGCGGTGAGCGGCTGCAGTGGGCTGGGGCTGTGGCGTGCATAAGGGCGTGAGCGCGTGCCAGAGCTTGGGGCGGGTGAGGAGAGGGGGTAGAAGAAAACAACGAAGCGAAGCGCTTGGTTGTGGCGTAGGGAGGAGAGGGGGTGTCGGCAGGCCAGACTGGGCATCGGACAGGCGCCGGCGGGGAGGAGGCATGGACGCGGAGAGTCCGTCCGGAGGGTCCTCCACGGGTTGCCCTTGGTTGAGGGCAGGCGGACTCGGCTTGCTACCGGACCATACTTGTTGCTGATCTGCTGCTGGCGTCGGAGCGCGTGGTGAGCCGCTGCGGAAGGCCGAGTGCGGGCCGAGCTGTCGCGGCACAATTTGCACCCGCGTGCGGTGTGCATGCATGCCACCCGCACGACCAGCCATTGACCTTGCCCTCACTCCTCTCAGTTCGAGCGCTGACGCTAGGACCCTCGCGCGCCTGGCCCTTAAAGGAAGAACGCCATATCTCACACAAGCCGCCCGCCCACGACCACCGCCCGAGCTGAACTGCGCTTAAGTCGTCCTTTACTCAGCTATATCTGGCCGGCGCGCCTAGGGCTGCTCGCGCTGAGTGCACGCGCAGCGCTGGTGGCGTAACTGCTCGGGGCGCGACCGCGAGGATGGCGTCAAGAAGTCGCCTCTCGCAGCTCCTTCTGGTACGCGCTGATAGAAGGGGCAACCTGCACAGCTGCAGGCCATCGAGGACGCAGGCCCGGATGGATACCCCGATGGAAAGCGCCCCGCGAGAGCCAGCTTAATTCGCTAGCGAGCTGGGGGGAACACAGGTGCTCAGCTGAGAGATATGCGGGCGCGCTCGCAGGTCTCGGCGGTGTTGGAGGTCTGCAGCAGGTCCGTCCCACATCCTGTGCCTGACGGCCCTGACCCCAACGCCCCGCGACGCGCCATCTGCACCAACCCACGCAGGCAGCACTGCTGCTGCTCCCCCTCGCCAGCCTTGGGCCACGGCAAGGTGAGCCCTACCTCGGACATGCTGGGTCCGCACCGGTAGAAGGACCCCGCCCCCCTTTCGTACGGATTCCTCGTCCGGGACCGTGCCCTAGCCCTCCCAGCGTTCTGGCCGTGGCAAACGCTGCCCCTTTGCCAAAACACACCAAACACATTCTCCCCAAACCCAACCCCTGGCCCCCTCTCCCTGCAGCCGACGCACGCGTCTCGCGGCCCCCCCGGCGGCCGCCGCCGCCCCGGAGGTCGCCCCCGCCCCGCTCCTTCCCGCCGCCGCGGCCTCCCGCGGTGCCGCCGACGGTTCAGCTGCTCAACGCCACGGCCTTCCACGCGCTCTGGTCCAAGGGCAAGGGCGATGAGAAGCTGGGGAACATCACGTTCCTGGACGTGCGGCCGTCGGTGCTGTACCCCATGGCCCACGTGCCGGGGGCGCGCAGGTGCGGGGCGGGGCCACGTGGGGGCTTCGGGCAGGTGCTGTCCCCACCGTACCTTGGCTTCACACGAGCTTGCTCGAGAGACGACTTGCACTTCAGCAGAGAGACAAAGCACAGGCGTGGAACCAGTCGGGGCCAGCGGGTTCCAGTGCCTTCCGGTGCCGTCGCTGTTCTGCTGACCCGTATCCTCCCCCTCCACCGTCGCCCTCCGCAGTGTGCCCCTGGCCACGGCCGCGCAGGTGGCCGCCAAGTGGGCCTCCAGACGCGAGGGCATCAGCCCCGACCGAAACCTGGCCTGCTACTGCACCAGTGGGTGGAGGGGAGAGAGGGGGAGGGTGGAGGAGCGTGGGGCGGGGTATCGAGAGACTGTCTTCGTAGGAGAGGGATATCCGAGGGCTACCGGCTGGTGCTCGCGCAATCGTCAAGGCAGTGAGTAATGGATGCGGGGCCCAGGTGGGGTCTGCCCAACACCGCCTCACCCAGGCCACCCCTCACCACCCGCGCGTGTGCCCCTGCCGTACAGCCACCATATCTGCGTTGCTGGCCTGCCAGGAGTTCGCCAAGGTGGCGGCGTACGGGTACATCCAGGTGGGCCTGGCGTGGGCCTGGTTGGGGCCTGGTTGGGGCCTGGTTGGGGTCTCGCGTGGGCCCGAGGGGGACCCCGACTGTGCCGCCCAGGCCCGAAGACCAACAGAGAGGTGCCTAGGCTGGAAGGGCAGGGTGGGGATACCGGTCCGGGCCCCAGTTGGGTGGGAAATGGAGACGACCGATAGGATCTTAGATCTATAGATAGATCGATGACGTCATGGACATGGAGGTACAGGTCGCCCCCCCCCCGCAACGGCCACTAAGAGAGACCTCGTGTGGCCATCCGCTTGACTGGAGGCGTTGCTATCCCCTCGCCCCTCGGCCCTTTGTGGCGACCGCCAACCGCCGCAGATCTACGCTCTCGACGGGGGCTTCGCCGCGTGGACGTCTCAGCGGTACCCAACCGCCACCGGCAGTGCGCCCGGCAAACAGGCGTGAGGCGGGGTTGAAGTGAAGTGCCATGCGAGTGGCGAGGGCACGCACGGCTCCGGCTCCCGGGCAGCAGGCGGCCATGGAATCCAGCGAGGTTGGGAGGTGTCTTCGGCGCACGGGCGGGGGTAAAGTTACTGGGAGAAGCAGGGTTGCCTGGGGGGTGGAGTCGTGGAGAGGTGGAGGCGGAAGGGTGCAGTGCAAGTAGTGGCTCGTGCAGGGAGGGGCATGGAATCCATACGGGCCCTACGGACAGAGGGTGGAGCGTAGAGGCGTGGAGGTAGCGGTGGCGGTGGCGGTGGCGGGGCAGTGCACGGGCGGGTGGCAGCGTCGTGGCTGTCGGGAGGCATGGGACGAGCGGGGCGGCATCGGCAGGGCGACGGGAGCGGCGGAAGCATGTTAGAGGACTGCCTGCTGGGAGCTGAGGCACAAAGTCACTCCTAGGTCTGCCTCTACGGTTGCAGCGCTATGGCTCCTCTCATCTCTACCCGAGGAACTCCTCGCCTCGACTCCTCTCTCCTCCGCAACAGCAGCCAGGTGTCCGATAACTGCTTATAGGCAATACAGGCAGCTCGCATCAGGGTACAGCTCATACGTGGCGGTGGCGATGGCAAACCCCACTGTCGTCGCAGCGCTGCCCAACCTGTTCGGCAGCGAATCAGTCTCTGACTGCACCATCGAGTTCTGCTTGGAGGACTCGACAATCGACAGCGCCGAGCGGGATGGCGAGCGGGCAGTGCTGGGCCCGCCCTTGCCCGCGCATGCTTTCGTTCTGCGTCTCGCGGCACCCGAGCGCTTCGGCGCGCAGGTGAGCGGAATGATATCGCGCAGCTGCAGGCGGCCCACGTACGCCGCAGCTCCTAACTGGTGCGAGCGTCGCGGCCCTGTGCAGCTCGACCGCTGGGTGAAGTCGGCCACGCACGGCCGCCCCGTGCTCCGCGTGCCCCTGGGGAGCGAGGACGAGCTACCGGCCGCCCGCCTAGCCATCCGCTTCGCCTACACGGGACAGGTACGTGTGATTTGGTAGACTGGGAAGGCGGCCGAGGAGAAGTGTGTTCGGGTAAACAATTGTAAGCCGTCAGCGGAAGGCCGGGCGGGCCACGGGCCAGCGTGGGCAGCGTGAGGGGCCACCGTTGCAGTCAGGCACAGGCGCAGCGGCATGCATGCGGACTCACCGTGGTTTGCATTTGGCCTCTGGAGGGCTGCATGCATTTTTCTGCTGCTCTCCTTAACCGCTTGCCCACCACAACCTGCGTCACCCACCCAGGTCCACGCCTCTAGCATCCGTGAGGCCCTGGAGGTGCTGCGGGCCGGGGACTACCTGGCCATCGAGGGGTGCGCCGCCGCCTGCGTCAAGTGGCTGGCGAAGGCCCAGCAGACCGCGGGCCCGGCTGGGCCCGAGCCCGCGGGCCCCGCTGGGCCCGAGCCGGCCCTGCTGCAACTTCTCGCCTGCGAGACCCTGTGGCCCAACGGCGACTCCGGCTTTCAAGACGTCCTCACGGTAGCCAAGGCCCAGCTGGTACGGCACTTCGGCTCCACCCTCGCCGCCCTCAACACGCCCTCCCTGCGGCATCAGCTGGAGGCCCTCCGAGTGGCGGCACTCGAGGGTCTGCTGGAGTCGGATGGCTTGGCAACCGACAGCGAGGACAGCGTGCTGACGCTGCTGGCGACGTGGATGCGGGCCAACGGGGCCAGCACGGACGCCGCCACGCGCAAGCGGCTGTGCGGCCACGTGCGTTTGGCGCAGCTCAGCCCCTCAGTCACGTGCGGCCTGCTGCTGCCCTTGGCTGGCGATTTCGAGATCAAGGGCTGCGAGCATGCGGCGGGCTGGTTCCCATTCTCCCTCAGCGATGCCGCGCTTGCGAGCTGCTACCACGCATGCTCGGGGACGCAGCAGGAGGAGATGCGGAAGCAGAGGACCGCTGCCAACGCGCCTGGCTGGACGAGGACCGAGGCCCGGCCCCAGGGCGTGCCGGCCGCAGGGCTGAGCTTTCCTTGGGGCATCAGCCGAGCGCAGCTGAGCGCCGCGCTGGAGGAGCTGGCGGGAGGCGGCGGGCCGGCGGCGGCGGAGGGCGGCCCGGGGCAAGTTGTCCAGGTTCAAGCCACCTTTGCCAGCGACGCGCCCTGCGTTTTGGCACGGGGCTTTGCGTGGACGGTGCACGTGTGCATCCACAGGGGCAAGCCGACCGCCGCGCTGCTGGTCGCAGGCCGCGTCCCCGAGACCTACCGCATCCCCGGCTCCAGCCTCGCTGGCGGCGAGCCGCCCCTCCCGGTGTCCTTCTCCGCCCGCCTGCTCGTATACGGCTGGAACGATGGCCACTCCGTGGAGGCTTTCTCCGGAATGCTTGACAAGAGTTCCGCAGTCTTCTTGGGCAAGCCGCAGTGCTACCCCGACGCTCTGCGGCTTGTGCCGCCAGAAAGGCAGGCGGCCGGGGCGGCGCCCGCGACAGATCCCCTCGCTGCCTGGGCGCCGTACCTGAGCCCTGATGGGCACATCAAGGGCGCCCTCACCCTGCTGCCAGAACACGTGGCGGCTACGCAGGCTGCTGGGTTGGGGGGGGAGGGTGTGCTTGCCGGGCTTCCCATTCTCCGCTTTGTGCGCGAGGAACGACCTGGGCCCGTCTTTCGCGTGCGAGGGGGAGGGGGAGGGGGAGGTGCCGGCGCAGGGCGTGGTGGTGCCATGGAGCTGGGCGGGGCCGGGGTGCACGAGGGGGCTGCTGAGCTCGGTAGGGACGGGGGCGGGGCCCGCCGGCGGGCCCGGATTGTGGCGGCTGTCGGTGGCGGTGAGCCCGGCGGGGCCGGGGGCCGCGAGGGGGCTGTCGAGCACGGCGAGGACGGGGGCGGGGCCCGCCGGCGGGCTCGGATTGTGCAGCGCGGCGGGGGCGGTGAGCCCGGCGGGGGCGGTGAGCCCGGCGGGGGCGGTGAGCCCGGCGGGGCTGGGGGACGCGGGGGGCGTGGTCCGGGCTAGGCCTGGCAGTCAGGGCAGTGCCCCTTGCATTAGGCCATTCGGCGCGTATGTGCGAACTCTCGGCATATAAGGGCTGTGGAACCAACTGCGGCACCACACAGCTCACCTTGGGACCCGAAGCTCGCAGGAGTTCGACGGCTTGGTGAAGGCGGGGCATACTGTAGAGGCCTGTGTTGCTTGTGGGGATGCATGTGGCTGCAGGGCAGCGGCTTAGGCACATGAGTCCGAGACCTTGACGTGTTAGGCAGTCAGGGAGGAAGTAGAACCCTCGGAGCGTCTGGGAGGGTGAGACTTGACTTGAGATTCCTGCTGTGGGATGAAGCGTGGTCCGTGTTAACTGTTCAGTGCTTTCAATCTTGGCAAGGAGCTGCGGGCTGCGCTTTGACCCTGCGGGGACCGCTTCAGCTCGAGTCCGCTTGCTCGTGGGACCCCCGTCCACGTGGGAACGCTGTTGTCTTGTTGACCCTTGACCTGCTTGGCCCCGCTCACTGCCTGCATGTTGGGCCGGTGAATCGTAGTGCTGTTGTAGTGCTGGCGACCGGTAGCGACCGAAGACTGGATGGACTGGAGCGCTCTCGCTGTGGCGTATGAAGGGCAGGGCGTGGCCACATTCTTGCCACTTCCTTAACTAGGAGACAGACAGATAGATAGATGTTAGGAGAGAGGAGGAGCGAGTCTGACATTGAGCGAGGGATTGCCGCTTGCTGTGGCGCATGAACTGCTTTCCGCCGGGGATTGAAGGGCGTGATGGAGAGGCGGGCTGGCATGACGGGCGGGCGGCGGACTGGGGGGCCAGGCCGTCGTGACGTCTTCTGCCTCGCTCTGCCCCGTGCAATGCCGTGTCGGCTTGTACGTCTAGCGCAGCTCAGCCCCATGGGGCCGCCACTGCTGTGCGCACCTGCACGACGCTGGTGACGCTCACCCCCGCCATCGTGAAGGCCTTCCCCCAGGCGACCATGCAGCGGCACTGCGGCAGCCCCCCGGCAGGTATACCGCAAGGGGCCGGGTTAAGAACAGGGGTACAGGGCAAGGGGCCGGGTAGCGTGGACGTCGGAGCAGAGGCGGCGCCTGGCGGCTCCCGCTGTGGCGCATGGATTGAGGGCGTGGCCTGGGCGTGGTCTGGGGGCGACAGTAGTGATGGAGCTGTGCGGGCTAAGATGGGCACGTTAAGTAGGCTTCACTCGACCGCCGTACGATGTGTGCCGTACAGTGCGGACAGTGCCGTACGAGTGCTGACATGCGGCGGGCGGTCCGCCCTCCATGCCAGAAACGCGTGATGTTGTGGTCCCAGACGGCATCTTGATGCAAACCGACCGCGAACCTTTGAAGATTTGTGCTACGCACGCTCGTTGAACAGAGACGTCCGCAGACCGGAAGATTCGGGGAATACAAATGCCGCTACCCACGCTCAGCCGCCGTGGAGCCTGTTTGGTACGCATTGTTGTTACGTTCCATAGAATCGAGGGTTCAGGCAGCGCGGGGTTTATTGAGCATTTCGGGCCGGAACCTCCCTAGACATGGCCTCGATACAAGCTGACGCGGACCTCCGCCCTCCGTATGCAGGCTCTGGTGCTTCTGGTATTACTCGCTGCTTCAGGTATGCGGGAGTGTTTTGTGTCCGACGGGCGACGGGCTCACCGACCCAAACGCACATTCCGGTGCCTGGAGCGCTGTGGGCTACCTCCAATCCAGCTACGCGCTGAAACGCACTGAATGACAGCTTGGGATACATTGGGGGTTGCGGTTTTGGGACCTTACTGGGGGCAGGACGGGCACTTCCGTCCCTTTGTCCTACGCGAGCGTCAAGCCGCTAAGCCGCATTGTCTGCCTATGCCCCCCTGCAGCGGATGCCAAGCCCAAGAAAGGACGCAAGGTCAAGGTGAGCTGAATCATCGCGACCAGCGCGGGGCTGGCCTCCGTGGCACTGTCCGGCCGGGGCACTCTCGTCATGGCCCCTCATCGTGTCCCTGCCTGAGCCCTTCCCCCTGCCCTGCCCGACCGCAGGCTGTGACTGTCAGCGAAGCCAACAGGCTGCTGGACGAGCGGGTGAGTGGCCTGAATGGCACCAAGGTGCTTGGGTAGATTGGACCTGGTGCCGGGACCTAGGAAGTCTGCGCCCACTGCTGGACGCGCGGGTGGGTGGCCGGGATAGGGCCTGCCGTAGGCGTCTGCACAGGAACTCGGAAGGTGACATCGGAAATCCCTCAGACCAGTTCACCCGACCCGGACGGAGCCATCGAGAGGCTGTCCTCATCTCTCATCAGCTGGCCAGGCAAGGCGGCCAGAGTCGTCGTGCACAAGAAAAACATCTTGAACTTGTACGTCAGACTCGCTTGACCTCCAGAGCTTCAAGCGAATGGCCAGCGCAGCCTGGACATGGATGAGGGGTCGGGGGCTTCCTGGGGAAACGCTCCACCCGATCCCGGGGAGCTCAGGGGTAAGCAAGGAGCTCTGAGCTTGTTCCCTCGACGCCTCAAGCTAAGCAGAATCGGGTTGGGCGGCTGACTTGGGGGGAAGGGGTAATGAGCTCGCACAGGCTCACGAAGTGCGTCCAGCGTCCCCACCTGCCACCTCCCACCACCACAGAACACCACCTTCATCGACATCCGCTCCGAGAGTGACTGCAAGAAGCGCCGTGTCAGGTACACCGGGCCAGAATGCCTCCTGAGCGGGGCTCCGTGTCTGATTGTTAGCAGTCTGGGGTGCCCACTGATGTGGTTCGGTCGGGGAATGAGAGGATGTCCGGCCCAGGTGTCCCAATAGCGGGTGCAGACTGAAGGAGAAAGCCACAGTGTCTTTGGGGCTGTTCGGGGCTGGCGGACGCTGTAAGATGCGGGAGCGCAAGAACAAGGACTCCCGACCCGGGCGTTGGGAGCAGCAGGGGCAGAGGGCGAGGAACAACGAGGGCAGCCAGGTCTCATGGACGCAGCGGCGGGTCTGACGGGGGCGGCAGGGGCCCGGCGACGCAACTCCAGCCGTATGTCTCCTCCTATCCCCCAAGCCTATCGTGGCTACAGGTATGCTTCTTGCTTTGTTGAGAATGGCTCTTCTAACACACGCAGGGAACCCGCTCCGCCCCTGTGCGGCTGACGTGTGCCGTACGCCCGACGCCCCTGGGGTCCTCCTTATCATGCCCATACACCCGCCTTTCCCCTCTCCGGCCCCCCGCACCCGCAGCGGCGCGCTGTGCCTGCCCCAGGACCTGGTCCGTCAGGCCATCGACATTGGCAAACCCGTAACCGTGCCCACCAAGAAGAACATCCTGGTGAGACCCAGCCGCATCGCTGGTGTGTGCAGGCTCCATCCACACCTCTGCCCGCGTGTGACTCCTTGTGACTTCTCTCTCCCTCGCTTCCCACGCCCCGGGCCGCCCGCAGTGCTACGGCCTGAGCGCCGACAGGAACCGCCAGACCTGCATGTACTTCGTCAGCGCCAAGTACGCGCCCACCGTGACGGTGTACGCCCTGAGCTCGTCGGCTTGGCAGGGCATCAGCTGAGGGTTTAGCCGTGTCGCCGGCCAGGGCGTTGGGCCGCCGGACCAGGCAGCCAGGGCCCGCCGGACCAGGCTGGGGACTGGGAACGCGGATGGCTGATGAAGCTGTGGCGGGAGCTGGAGGCAAGTCGGAGTCAGAGGCTCAGCGCTGCCTGACGTAGGCCAAGCGCCAGAAAAGAAGTATTGAGGGGTCTCCCCTCGGTGACCCCCTCGTTGTGGTTCAACGACCAACAGTTGGCTGCAGCTGAGGGTGGTGCTGGTATGGAGGCCCATACTCGGTAGGTGGCGCTTTACGCTTAACCCCTCTCAGCTGGTGCTTGGAGGCGGTTCCTGCTGTAACCATCGCATCCTGACGTACTGACAGGGCTAATCAGGGCTCGGCTTCTGTTGGG
Source organism: Edaphochlamys debaryana (assembly GCA_016858145.1). Taxonomy (NCBI): domain Eukaryota; kingdom Viridiplantae; phylum Chlorophyta; class Chlorophyceae; order Chlamydomonadales; genus Edaphochlamys; species Edaphochlamys debaryana. The sequence goes on along the minus strand of JAEHOE010000197.1, from coordinate 102,462 downwards.
GACTTCGGGGGCTCTTGTGCTGTTTGCTTGGCAGCAGCAGGTGGCGCTGTGTGTGTGCACCCCCATTCCGTGGGCCGCGGCAGGCCGGGTTTGCCGCTCTGAGGACGGAACCGGTGTGGAGCAGTGGGGCTGCTTTCAACGCCTGCAAGTCCCTTGGTCAAGGCGGGATGGTGATGAGTTGCCGGAGAGGGATCAGACACGACCACGGGGGCGCGGTCAGGGGACGCCAGTGGCAAGGCCAGGGGTTAATGCAACGTGCAACTAGCCGGGTCTGGCCCACCAGCCGGATGCGACAGGGTATATAAGCAACGAGCAAAGCAGTCCCGCCCAGGAATACCCCAGCACGTAGAGCGCATATTACCTTCGATCACCTTCGGGAACGTGGACAATGGGCGGTTACCGGCCATGACGATCAGCTCTCCGGCGGCTCGCAAGGTATCCCGACCCGAGCGAACCACACGTATACAGACCTGAAGGTGACGGAAGTACCGCCGCAGCAAGGCGAAAGAGGCGTCAGGAACGTCATCGAAGGCGCATGCCCGCATGGTGAAGCAAGCAGCGGAGCCACTAGCACACCCCAGAGCCGCCGGAGGAGCGTTGGACCTATGTATGGGCAAGAGGGGAGGGGCGAAGCAACAAGCCGGCAAGCGGCGACGCGCAGCCAGTACGGCGCTACGGGGTAGGCAAGGGGCAAGGCCAGGGGTCGGCCGCACACCAGGGATGGAGCGTGGGGACAGGAGAAAGCGAGGGCAAGCTGTGATTTATGACTTTTGTCGTTACCATGGGGTCAAGCGGGGGGCGAGCTGAAGGAGGCGGGAGGAGGCGGGGGGAGGCGTGCCCACAGCCACGAAGGCGAGGGGCCGCAGACGTCGCGGGCCACACGATTGCAGACCCCGACAGCTGCGTACAGAAGCACCATCCCCCACATACGGTTTTGCATTCTACGCACACAGGACTAGTAACTGCTGTTCACTTTGTGACACGGTCGCTGCCCCAACCCAAGACAACCATGCTTCGCAACCTCGCGAGCCAGCTTCCTCGGGCCGGTAGCCGAGTCGTATCAGCTCATCGGCTACAAGTTCGATCTTATGCGGCCGATGCTGGGGGAGTGCCTGCGTCGGGGCCAGGCGAGTCGGCATGCATGCGCGATTCTGCGGCCAGCCCTTCACCTCGGGCGCGATCACGGCAGCATTATGGCTCCATCGTTACACGTCTCACAGCAGACATCCTAGAACCGCCCGTAGGCTCACGCCCCGCCGCCCGTGGCGCATCCCCTTCCACATCCCCACCAACCCGCGCCCATCCCTCCCACCGACCGTCCCGCCCATCGGCCCTTGACCCCCTCCACACAGTATACGTCGTGTTCGGGGCCTACGGTGGCATTGGCTCGGAGCTGTGCGCACGTCTGGCCCGCGCCCCGGACGCCACGGTGGTGGCGGTGGGGCGTGACGCTGCCAAGCTGCAGGCGCTGAGGGAGCGCATCGGCGGGCGGGGAGCGGAGCTGGTGGCGGACGTGACTAAGGCCCAAGAGGTGTGCACGGGGGCATGGGGGCGTCGCGACTTGGACCAGGACTCGGGCGAGGGCTCCAGCTCAGATGGCATTGAGGCGATGCAATTCGTGGGGAGTCGGGCGGGGTTGGGCAGCGCAACCGGGCTCGAGCGCGGGCTGCAGCCGCGCCGGCTTGGCACCGCATCCGGGCTGGGAGAGGGGAGCGAGCATAGGGGGGGGGAAGGAGGGTGCCGCAGGCGAGAGGGCGCTCTACCGGCTTCCTCCTGCATGGCGCCGTGCCTGCCCTCCCGAGACCCTCTTGCCCCCTGGGCGTGCGCAGAGGATCCTCCTAGACCTCCTGGGAAGCATCCATGTACAGCCCATGCCCACGCCCTGCAACCATGCTCATCCCATCCATCGCCACCTCCTCACCCACCTAACCGCCCAACCACCAACCGCCAACTGCCGGCAGGTGGACGACGCCATCGGCGCCGCCGTGGCCCAGTACGGCAAGGTGGACGGCGTGGCCAACTGCGTTGGCTCCATCCTGCTCAAGCCCGCGCACTCCACCAGCGACGCAGAGTGGGAGCGGACGCTGTCGCTCAACCTCAACTCGTGCTTCAACGTGCTCAGGTGGGGTGGGGTTTGCGAGCGGGTGGCGAGGGATTGCGTCTAGAGAGCGAAACCACGCCACCGGTGCGGCTTCAGTGGGCTCACTTTGGTCAGGGTGTTTGCTGGGGCTGAGAGTCGAGGGCTGAGGACTGCCTGAGAACGTGGGGCCAAAGGTTGGGACAGGATGAGGCTTGGGGTAGCCGATGGTGTGTGCATGGTGCGTCGGTGTCACGATGCGGGGCAGAAACCAGAGGAGCAAGGGGCACCGCCCTGGCTTCGTCCCTTCCATCCGGCATCTGAACATCAGTTCCCCTCACCTCCCGTGCCCCTTTCCCAGGTCCTCCGTCAAGCGCATGATGACCAGCGGCGGCGGCAGCATCGCCTTCTGCTCCTCCGCGGTGGCCAAGCACGGCATCTCCAACCACGAGGCCATTGCGGCGGCCAAGGCGGGCGTCAACGGTAGGCGGGGGTTGGTGCAACGTGCAGCTAGACGGAGGGGTTGGGGCGGCGCCCTCTGGAAGCCGGAGGTGGCCTTACCCTGGTTCTTACGCCCGTCTGTGCCAGCTACCGCGAAATTGACGCATTGACGCTGGATACCTCTTGCCGGTGCCCGTAGCCCTCCTTCGGTCTTGCCACCCCTGGCCCCTAACGCCCAACTCCGACTTCCATTCGCCTCCTTTTCCTCGCATCCCCCAACCAGGTCTCATGCTGTCCGCCGCCGCCACGTACGCTCCCAAGAACATCCGCGTCAACTGCGTTGCCCCCGGCCTCACTCGCACGCCCCTCGCGGGCCGCATCACGTCCAGCCCCGCCTCGCTCAAGGCCTCGGAGGCCATGCACGCGCTCAAGCGGGTGGGCGAGCCGGGCGAGGTGGCGGCGGCGCTGGAGTTCCTGCTGAGCCCGGGCAACGCGTTCGTGACGGGGCAGGTGCTGGGCGTGGATGGGGGGCTGGGCAGCCTCAGGCCGCAGTAGGGGGGTGAGGAGAGGGGGAGGAGAGGGGGAGGAGAGGGGGAGGAGAGGGGGAGGAGAGGGGGAGGAGAGGGGGAGGAGAGGGGGAGGAGAGGGGGAGGGAGAGGAGAGGAGGGGCGGAGAAGGGGTCATAGAGGGGAGGAGGGAAAGGATTGAGGGAGAAGAGGATGGAAGGGCGGAGGAAGTGGCGCGACGGAAAGAGGGAGGACCACGAGGATAGAGAGGGCTCAGATGAGGAACGTGGTGCGGGCCCGGCCGCGCCGATTGGGGGTTGCTTGTTATGGTTGCCGCAAGCAAACAACCTTCAAAGACCCCACGCTGCCATGAAGCCTCCTGTCAGCTGTTGCCTGTCATTGACAGCACCAGGGTGGTGGGGGCTGGGGGGCAGCTGGTCGCAGGCTGTGCGGGGCAGCTGGTCGCTCGCAAGAAGGGGACCGAAGTGGGACACGAGGGGACACGGCGGTCCCCCGTGCCATCGGTCCCGGGCAAGCAACAGCTGGTGCACCAGCATGCTGCGACTCGGAGGGGTTTGACGAGGACAAGGAGAGGACCGGCGGTGAGGCACAATGGGAGATGGCCGTGGCCAGCCGTGAGATCGGGCGCGGCATGCCCACAGGCGTTCATAGTCCGACTGTAAACCCGAGAGAACCGATACACAGACCTGCTAAGGACACCGGCTGAGTCTCGTTTGAGCTCGCAGCTTTGCAACAGCTGCCCGACCTCTGTGCAGAGCAACCTTGGCATACCCCACTAACTCCTATACCTTGTCCGTGCCGCAGCTGACAGCAGCGCTTGTAGCATGCATGCATGCCAGCGAGTTGCAGCAGACAGACTGCACAAAGCCAACCTTGTTAAACTCACTGCTTCCTGAGGATGGCGCACGTCGTGCGGACCAGGCCGAGCGGACTTGCTGCGCTGCTCACGGACGACGACCTGCTTCCGCTCATTCTCGAGCACGTGCCCCAAGGCGACCGCCGCGTTGTCCGGCTGCTTTCCCCCGAGGCACGAGCTGCATTTGATGACCAGAGTGACCAACTTCGGGCCCGGTGCAGTGGGGCTGATGTCGTCGCGCAACAAGAATCCGCTCTGCGCGGGATCCTCGCGCGCGGCTGCCGGCCAGATCTGGTCGTAGTGGATATTGAACAGCCGCAGCTCTTGGTTCAGCAGAATCACGGGTAAGCGCGTCGGGCTTGCCAGTGCGCGTCCCCCGCGTAGCCTTGCTCCCCTCGCACCGAACGCCCGCCGCAACCGCACCGACCAATGCTCCTCCCTCACAGGCTCCGGCTGCTAAGGGTCTTCACGGACGTGTCCCGCCTGGCGTCGCTGCCGACGACGGAGCTGCACGCTGACGCTGGAGTGCTGGCGGCGGAGGCAGCACCGCGCCTCGTGGCGACGGCCTTCCCGCAGCTGGAGAGCCTGACGGTCTGGTACGCAGCCGGCGTGGATGAAGCTCTGACGGCCGCCCTGCAGCAGCTGCTGGGGACGGGGGCCGGGGGTGAGGCGCAGGAAGCCTTGCTGCCGCGCCTCAGGTACCTGAGCATCCACAGGCTCGGGACTGCAGTGTCAGACTACGCTCCGCTGCCGCCCGCTCTTGCGGCCTCCCTGCGGGGCGCAACGCAGCTCCGCTTACTGCGGCTGGACTTTAAGCTTAGGCGGTCAACTCTCGCAGAGTCCCTCGCCCCGCTGGTGGGGCTCGAGTCCCTGCAGCTGGGCAAGACGTCCGCCCCCTTCCTCAGCACCCTTCTGCAGCCGCTCACGGCCCTGACGGCTCTTCGCTTCAGCCTCCCTGGCGTCTTACGCCCTGACGCGGGTCTGTCCAGCCTGACCCGCCTGGCGGAGCTGACAGTGGCAGAAGCGACCATCGATGTCTCGACTCTGTCGCGTCTCGGATGCCTGACGAAGCTGGAGTGCGGAGCGCTGTGTGCGCCGGGACCGGCGGGGGCGGCTGGGCCCGGGCCCATTGCTGCCGCGGCCCGCACCTGGGACCTGCCGCCCCAGCTGGCGGAGGTTAAGCTCACCAGCCAGCCGCCGGAGGCGCTGCCCGCGCTCCGCGCCCCCAAGGCGCTCGCCCGCTGGGACGTGTTTCTCGCCTTGAAGGAGGGGACGCACTACGGCGAGGACGGGGCACTCCTGCCAGAGGCCGAGGCGGCGCTGTGCCGGGCCGCGGGCATGTTGGGATCTGCTGACCCCGACATGGTGGTCACGGTGGAGGGCCGCAGGTTGCTGCCGGTGGGCGGGCGGGCCGAGGTGGGCCCCGGCCGGCGCAACCACACGCCCTGGCTGGAGGCGGTCCGGCAGGCGGGCGTGGCGTCGCTGGAGCTGAACGGCATTGCCCTGTCCCACCAGGACATGGAGACGCTGTCACGGTGCACGGCGCTCAAGGTGAGGCACCATGCTGCCTAATGTGGGCTGGGGGCTGGGGACGTGGCTCGGAGTTGGGGACTTGTGGTGAGGCGCCTCAGGTGAGCGCACATACGGCTGTGGGCTGTTGGGAGGGAAGAGAGGGGGCTGCATCCCCCGCTGCACCATGCCGCATAATCTGGGCTTGGGACTTGGGACTTGGTGGGCGGGATGGGGCTTATGGCCTTGTGCGACGACCTTGGCGGCTGAGACGCAGCCCAGTAAGCCATGCCCTCCTCGCTGTGTCCCTCTTCATCCCCACACCCCACCACCGCAGGCTCTCGGTCTGGGAAGGACCTCCTACCCCCCGTCCGCACTGCCCAAACTCGGACGTCTGCCCGCCCTGGAGTGCCTGGGCCTCGACTGCGGCTCCTGGGTCGCTGAGGCCGCTGGGGCGGGGCCCGTGCTTGAGCCGCCGCCACGCATTACCGGAGCGCTCCTAGCCCTGTGCGCCGACGACCGCTGGGCGGGCAGGAAAGTGGAGGTGAGGCTGTACCACGACCCGGCCCTGAGCAACGGCGTCAAGGCTCAGCTAGCGTCGGTGGTGACGTCTCTGCAGGAGGAGCTGCGGGGCCTGGGGGTGGACGGCAAGAGGCTGCGGTTGGAGGCCTACGTGTGAGGGACCCGTGTCCGTGGGCCGTGCTGTTGGGCCGTGGCCAGGCTTCGCGGGCAGGGGTGGTTGGCAGGCGTGGTTGGCGGCCGCTGTGAGCCGGGTCTGTACATCGCTTTCATGCAGTCCAGGCAGGCCCAGGCCTGACACCCACGCCCTGCAGTGCTTTGGGAGGAGTGCGGCCAGCGTGTGTCCCGTGTGTAATAGAAGCGAGGTGTGTGCGTAGGGGAGCGTCTGCACGCGGGAATGGAAGTTGAGGCGATGCTGCGTTGGGCAAGACGAGTGCTTGTTTTGGTTGATACTGGGGCTCCAGGGGCGGTGCTTGGCGCGGTCAGCGGGAAGCGTCCGAGCGTGGGGGTCTAGGTGCAACTGCAGATTGTGGTACCAACTCAGCAGACGGGGAAGGGGTGTATGCATGGGGTCCACGCTGACTGACGCTTGGGCTGCGGGGCCAGGGTGAGGTGGCGGCTGCGTGTTGTAGATACTTTCCCGCCTCCGTGGGGGTCCAAAGGTGTTGCCTGTTCAAGCTGAACCATAGGGCTAGCGACAGGTGGGACGATTGCGGGGCATGCAGCTTAGGTCAGGCATTCAGGAATTATCTCATGCGACGGAACATTTCACCGCACTTTGGCCCTGCACCTCCCTGCACTCAGGAGGGACCAGGCAGGCCGAGAGGTTGCAGTTGGCGGTGCCAGCTCTTAGCCACGGGTGAAACAGGTTGAAAGGTGCAGGGAGTGCTTGATCATAATGAGAGGCTTGCTGCTCTCCGTCTCGGAAGTTGCTCGTTAATGCCGTGGAGTGAGTGGCCTGAGATCTCGCGCAAGATGAGAGGCCTGACGCTCTGCCCGATGGACATCGGCGTCAACTGCGTTGCCCCCGGCCTCACTCGCACGCCCCTCGCGGGCTGCATCACGTCCAGCCCCGCCTCGCTCAAGGCCTCGGAGGCCATGCACGCGCTCAAGCGGGTGGGCGAGCCGGGCGAGGTGGCGGCGGCGCTGGAGTTCCTGCTGAGCCCGGGCAACGCGTTCGTGACGGGGCAGGTGCTGGGCGTGGACGGGGGGCTGGGCAGCCTCAGGCCGCAGTAGGGGAGGGGGGGAGGGAGAGGGTCGGGGAGGGGGGGAGGGAGAGGGTCGGGGAGGGGGGGAGGGAGAGGGTCGGGGAGGGGAACATAGAGGCTGCAGTAGGGGAGGGATCGAGGGGCAAGAGGATGGGAAGGGCGGAGGAAGTGGCGCGAGGGAGAGGAGGGAGGCACAGGGAGGAAGCGCGGAATGGGCGCAGTTGGGTCAAGGTTGCCGTGTGTCTGGCCCGCTTATTCCTACTCCCGACAATGACCACAGTTGCTCCTCACACGACATAGGTGTTGAACGGAGACCGCACACAGCCTCCCCAGCCACCATCGGCTCGCCGAGCAACCTTGCAGCGCCTACCGCTACCTGAGAATGGAAGTTGCTCACAGTACTAGGCCGAGGCGGACTCGTCGCGTTGCTCACGGTCGGCAACCTGCTCCCGCGCATTCTGGCCCAGCTCCCCGACAAAGGCGACCGCGGCGTTGTTCGGCTGCTGAGCCATGCGACTCGCGCTGCACATGACATCCAGGCCTCAAAGCTGTGCGCTCGCTGCCACGAGGACGAGGACAACATCACCAAGCAGTTGTCCTCCCTGCGCTGAGTTCTCTCCCGCGGCTGCAGGCCAGCGGAAGTTTACGTGGACGTCGAGCACAGACAAATATTGGTTCAGCAGAGGATAGTTCCGGTGCTGACCCCAGCGCCCCCGCTCAACCACACCCGCCACGCCTCTTCACGGTCTTCAGCGCTGACCCCCCCTTCCTCTCTCTCGCAGGCTTTGGCTGCTGAGGGTCTTCGCGGACGTGCCCCGCTTGGCGCCGCTGCCCACGAAAAAGCTGTACATCGACGCCGGCGTGCTCGCATCCGCGGCAGCGCCGGGTCTCCTGGCCAGCGCGTTCCCGCAGCTTCGAAGCCTTCAGATATGGCATGCAGCCGGCTTGGAGGGAGCTGTGGTTATGGCGCTCCAGCAGCTTTTGGGCTTGGCTGGCGGGGGGGGCGCGGAGGCGGCTTGCCAGCCGCTCCTGCCTTCCCTCGACGCCCTTGGCATCACTTGGCTGGATGTGTCAGTGCCGGACTTCACGCCTCTGCCGCCTGTCCTGGCGGCCTGCCTGCGGGGCGCCACCCAGATCCGTGGGCTGCGGCTGGACTTTAACCTCACGGATGCAGCGCTTGCAGAGCCCCTTGCCGGGCTGGTGGGGCTCAAGTCCCTGGAACTCGGCGAAGTGAGCGCCTCCTCCCTGGGCGCTCTCCTCCCTTCACTGACAGCCCTGAATGACTTGAGCTGCTGACAGCGGCAGACGCGACTCTGGACGTGTCCAGCCTCACGCAATTCATCCGCCTGACGAGGTTGGAGTGTGACTCGCTGTGCACTCCGCCCAACTTCCCCGCGGGCCGCACCTGGGACCTGCCGCCCCAGCTGGCGGAGCTGAAGCTCACCGACCAGCCTCCGGAGGCGCTGCCGGCGCTTTGTGCCCCCGGCGAGCTTGCTCGATGGGAAGCGCGACTCGCCTTGAAGGCGGGGACGCACTGTGGAGGGGACAGCGCCCTGCTCCCCGAGGCGGAGGCGGCCCTGTGCCGAGCCGTGGGGGTGGCAGGGGGTATGGCGTCAAGAGCTACAGCGATCTCCATTACGACGGAGACCTACTTGCTTCCGGTGGGCGGTGCTGCGGAGGTGGGCCCCGGCCGGCGCAACCATGCGCCCTGGCTTGAGGCGGTCCGGCAGGCGGGCGTGTCGTCGCTGGAGCTGGACGGCATGGCCCTGTCCCACCAGGACATGGAGACGCTGTCTCGGTGCACGACCCTCGAGGTGCGCGCACACAGAACTGGGCAGCTGGGCGGCTTGGACTTTGGAACCCTGGCTCCTGTCGGTTATGAGGGCTCGCCAAGGGCTCGCCAAGTCACCCTGGGGCCCCTGTTCCGGGTTATATTGGGCTCGCCAAGTCACCCCGCTCTTCTCATTTACCCCTTGTAGACCCTCGAGCTCGATTACTCTTCGTACCCCGCCGCCGCGCTGCCCCGACTGGCCCGACTCCCCAACCTCACCCGGCTCAGACTGGACTGCGATTCCTGGGTGAAGGAGAAAGCCGGAAAGACGTCCCTGCGTGACCCGCCCGAGGCCCGGGGCGCGCTGCTGGCGCTGTGCTCCGACGACCGCTGGGCGGGCAGGCAGGTGGAGGTGTCCTTGCACCATGACAACGCTTTGAGCGACGAGGTCAAAGCAAAGCTGGCGTCGGCGGTGGCGTTCCTGCAGAAGCAGCTGCGGCTCCTGGGGGTGGACGGGGGCAGGCTGCAGGTGCAGGCGTACGAGTGACAGGGGACAGGATGCGGGTTGCCTCCTGTGCGTGAAACGTGCATGGGGCGGCCCGGCCGTTGATATCCATGGAGTGAATTGCTTGTGGGTTGCTGGACGGTGCTTGGGGGCTTGCAATACTGCCGTGATGCAAACTGGCGTTGGGCTCCCAGCGAGGTGGCTTAAGGTGTCAGCCCGCGTGCATTACGGGGCGGTTGTGCGCGGGGTTTAGATGAAGGGGAAAGCGGGTTCGTGTTGGCAAACGTGCCCGACGGTACCTTGACTCTGATCGGGACTTCAGGAGGGCTCAAGGGGGCCGGCCCTAACTATGTGGCTGTGATAGGGGCCCTTGGGGTACGAGCCAGATGGAATGGGGCCTCGGGAGGCTTGGGGGGTTCTGGCCCCAGTCCATGCAAACGGGCGGGATAGGCTGAATCGTGGGCCGGGAACCGGGGCAGGAGAACGGGATGGGCTGAATCAGCCTGACTGAATGGGCACGGCAGCCTGGCCTCCTCACCCGCCATGCCATGACGACGCCGGGGGATGCAGCCGACGAGCCGAGCGCGTCGACGTAGCCGCTGCCGCTACGCGAGAGGGCTATGCAGCCTAGCAGCGGCACGCGCAGAGGGCAGGGCGCAGGGGATCAGGGATCCATTTGTCACCGGCTGAGGTGCTGTCCACACCTGCCGGCACAACTCGACGCACCGTCACTTCGAGAACTTACATACTGCATGCGACAACAATAGTCTCGCAGCTTCCTGGTGTTGGCAAAGCAACTTGGCGATCGACTTGTCTGCTGAGCCCTTCATCATCCTGCACCACCATAAGCATGGCTCGTGCTGCGAGGATGAGCTCTAGTGGGCTTGCAGCGCTGCTCACGGACCGCAACCTGCTCCCGCGCATTCTGGCCCCGAAAGCGACCGCGGCGTTGTCCGTCTGCTCAGTCGCGAGACGCGTGCTGCGTACGATATCCAGGCTCAGGAGCTGCGGTCTCGATGCCACGAGGACGAGGATGAGATCAAGAAGCAGGAATCCTCCCTGCGTGGCCTGCTATCTCGCGGCTGCCGGCCAGCGACGGTCTATGTGGACGTCGAGAACGCTCAGCTCCTAACTCAGCAAAGCCACGGGTGAGGTAGTGTGCCGGACGCAGAACCCCCTTGCCCCTTCGCCACGCTACTCTTGTTCGCGCCGGAGGTCCACGGCAGTCTCAGTCTCACACCACGGTTGCCCCTCTCCTCACAGGCTCCGGCTGTTGCAGCTCTTCGTGGACGTCTCCCGCCTGACGCCTCTTCCCACACGGGAGCTGTGCTCGTGGAGCTGTGCTCGTGGCCAGGGCCTTCCCGCAGCTGAGGACCCTCACTGTCTGGAACGCAGCCGGCGTGGACGAGGCGCTGGCCTCCTCGCTGCAGCAGCTGCTAGGGACGGCTGATGTCACGGGCGAGGTGTCCCTGCCGCTCCTGCCGCATCTGACGGACCTTAACATCACCAGGCCCGGGACCGCCCCGTCAGATTGCACGCCCCTTCCACCCATCCTTGCGACCTCGCTACAGGGCTTCAGACAGCTGCGCTTCTTGCAACTTGACTTCAAGCTCAGGCAGCCAGTGCTTGCCGAGCCCTTCGTTGCGCTGGTGGGTCTCAAGACCCTTCGGCTCGGTCGTACGACGCCCTCCGTCCTGAGCGCCCTCGTCCCGTCGCTGACGGCCCTGACGTGCCTCAGCTTCAGCCTCCCCGGCGTCCTCCCTGCTGACGTGGGCCTGTCGGGCCTGACCCGCCTCGCGGACCTGACGGCGGCAGACGCAACCCTTGACGCCTCAAGCCTTTCCAGCCTCGCACGCCTGACGCGCTTGGAGTGCTTGGACCTGTGTGCGCCGGCCGGGTTGGCAGCAGGCGCTGCGGGCCGCACCTGGGACCTGCCGCCCCAGCTGCGCGAGCTTATGCTCACCAGGCAGCCGCCGGAGGTGCTGCCCGCACTTCGTGCCGCCAAGGCGCTCGCCCGCTGGGACGTACGCCTCGCTCTTGGGAGGCAGTATGGCGAGGACGGGGCCCTTCTGCCCGAGGCGGAGGTAGCCCTGTGCCGGGCCGTGGGTGTGATGCGGGGCATGGGGGTCGAGAAGGCGGCGCTTCGCGTCAGTGCAGCTGGCATTCGCATCCAGCCCGTGGGCGGGCAGGCGGAGGTGGGCCCCGGCAGGCGCAACCACGCGCCCTGGCTGGAGGCGGTGGCGAAACTGGGCGTGACGAGGCTGACACTGCAAAGCATCGCCCTATCCCACCAGGACATGGACACGCTGTCTCGGTGTTCGTCGCTTCAGGTGAGCGCACATATGACCGTGGGTTGTTGGGGGCAAGCGAGGGTTGTCTGGGAACGAACGCAATCCTCAATCTCCCGCTGTTCCGTGCGTGTGGGTACTGACGAGTGTGTGCCCTGTGCTCTTCTCGTCTAACCACAGCTTTCTCCGCGCGAACTCCACCTGCAGACCCTCGAGCTCGTGTGCACATCCTACCCCGTCTCTGCGCTGCCCCGACTCGCGCGGCTCCCCAGCCTTGGCTTTCTCGCCTTGGACTGCGACTTCTGGGTCACTGGAGCCGAGGGCGCGCGTCGAGTGTGCGAGCCCCTCGAGGCCCGGGGTGCGCTGCTAGCGCTGTGCTCCGACGACCGCTGGGCGGGCAGGAGCGTGTATGCGACGCTCTACTACATCGAAGGCCTGGACGAGGCACTCGCTGCACAGCTGCGCTCGATTGTGGCGTCGTTGGGAGACGAGCTAGGTCGCTTGGGGGTTGACACCCACAAGCTGCAGATCACCACCTACGGATGAAGTACATACGTGGGGCCACGGCCCGGTGGGAGGATGAGAAGTGCCCGTTCGGTAAGTTTCTCGGTAAGTTTCTTGACCGACTAGGGCGAGATGCTGAGATGCAGGATGAAGCCGCAATCTCTGTGACCTATGGGGCTTGCTAAGTCAAAGGCTGGATAATGAATGATGCCATGCATGTCCTGGTGGGTTCCTGAGCGGCGCTGGGATTCTTAACGCTTGGCGAGGTGGTAGAGAGGGCTTGCGCCAGGGCAGGGGTAATTGGTCTGGGCCCCGTGGTTCTCAATTGGACGCGGGCTTGTCGAACGTTCAACGCAGCAGAGCCAAGCTGGCTCCTCGGGTGGTGAAGACGCGTTGTGCATGCATCTGGCTGGATGGCGCCGATGGAGAGAACGAAGAAAGGGGTTGTGCGGAGGTGCAGAAGGGGCAAAAGTGGGGCATTGCGATTGAGCCTGGCGGGGCTGGACTAGGCGTGAGCTAGGTGTGGGCCTTTGAGTGAGCGCAAACGGCCCAGGCCGCGTGCCCTGCCCTAGGTGAATGAGCGCGCGCCACCGGGGGCTTTGGACGATTGGGAAGAGGAAGATACGTGGGGTAGCTGATCGGGTGGGGGGTTTGGGCCTGCGGGCTCAGCCCTTGTGCCCCGAGCTGTACCCAGCTGTGCCACCTGCCAGACTCCTTGTTTGGCCCAGGCTCCGGCCTCGGCGTCTCAGCAGACACTGTTCCCAGTGTAGTTCGGCCTTTGCTCGTCCAAATTGTTAGGCACCGCTTCACTTGCACTCCACACTTCACACACAGCCTTGGCCGCTGCGCAGCTCAGTGGTTTGGCCCAGGCTCCGGCCTCCGCATGTCCGCAAGTTCAGCTCGACCCTTGAAAGCAACTTAAGCAAGCCATCACTTCATGCGGTCCGCGCCCTGCGCTCGCTGCACCATTGCATGCATGACTGTCGGTCACACAACAGCGTGCCCCGCTCGCAGCTCCGACCTCAGCCCCTTCTCATCCTCCACCTTGTCCGCAGCGCCCTAACTCGCACGCGGCCCCCGATAGGCCCCACCAAACCCATCCCCTTCACCTTATCGGCAGCCCCCGGCCTCCCAAGCGAAACCCCGCTCGCCACCCCTCGCCACCTCGTCCGCGCCCTCACGCCTCCTCCGCCTCCGCCCCCAGCGGCCCCACGCTGTTGTAGTGCTCCCCCAGCCCGAACGCGTGGCGCAGGTAGCACAGCGTCAGCACCCCTGCCGCTGCGTGCTCGTCGCCCAGGGTGACGGGGGGCATGCCCAGCGTGAACACCTTGACCTGGCGCCGCAGGGCCTGGAAAAGGGGGGCGAGAGGCGGGACGGACAGGGGGTTGGGGGTGATCGTTCGGCGGGCTGGAGAGTGAAGGAAGCGAGGGGGAGGGAGGTGGGACAGGGCGAGGCAGGGCGTTGCGGGACAAGAGTGAGTCAAGAGTCGCGGGAGTGAGGATCGGGGCTAAGCGTGACGACGGACCCCGCCACATGCACCGCCCATTCAGCCCATACAGTCCGCCCATTCAAGTCGCCATCTCCATCCCCCCACTCCCCCACCTGCGCCAGCGCCCCCAACTCCAGCTGTCCGCCCCACGCGGCGGTGGACTCAAGCTCCTCGCAGTAAGCGTCCAGCTGAGGAGGGGGGGGGCAGCACGGGCTTGCAGGGGTGTTGAGGGAGGGGCAGGTAGGGGGGTTGGGCGAGGGCTCACGAGGGTCAGGGCCATTCCGGAACGCCGGTGTCATTCTCTGCCACCGCTACCACGTCTGCAGGCAAGCGTCGGCCCACCTGCTCTCAAGCGGCCGCGCCGAATCCCACTTCACTCAACGCACTTCGCACCCTCTCTGCCCCAATCCACCGCTAACCACCACCTGCTCCGCGGGCATCCCCGCCGCGTCCTCGTCCGGCGACCGCCCCTCCCATCCTCGTCCCATGGCATAGGCTCATTCACTCAACCCACGTCCCCCCCCTGCCCCCAAGGAGGCGCACCCCTGCTATCCACACACCTGCTCCCCGGGCGACCCCCCCGCGTCCTCGTCGTAGATGAAGGGGCTGAACTCGTCAGCGTGCGCCCGGATGTGCGCCGCCGCCAGCCGCCGCAGCGCCAGGTAGTCGGGCGGGGGCGCAGAGGCGCCGCCACCCGCGGCCTGCGTGAGCTGGTCCTCCACGGCGCGGTACAGGCAGTGCCCGTCGGCCTGTGAGGATGGAGGCGTGGATTGGATGTTTTGGGTGAGTGCCTACGTTGCAGGCAGTGCCCGTCGGCTTGGGGGGTGGAAGGGCGGAAGCGCGGAGGCAAGGGCGCGGCGCGACGGCTTGGGGCGCCTGTGCTGCAGCCAGGGAAGCTGCAGCCTGTCATGGCTGACGCGGCTGTGCCCAGTCGTTGCTTGGCGCCTACCCCGCCGCTCACGCCCCTCCACCTGTGCCCGGGTCCCCAGTGTGCCATACCGTACGGGTACCTCCCGGCCGCAATGTCTTCCCTCCCGCCCCACCCCATGACATGCTCCATGTCACACCCCAGCCAACGCTTCGCACCCCTCAGCCCGGCTCCGCCCCTGGGCCCGAGCGTGCGCTGCCACGTCTCCCCGCCGCGCCCACTCCCCGTGACCACTCGCCCAAGAAAACCCCCCATTCAATCGCTGCATCGCCCCTGCCACCAACCACCCGAGTCTCCCGGATGCCCAGGCTGTGCCATGCACGAGGCCGCTTGATCCCGCCCCCACCCGCTGGCAGACCCCCGCCCACCCACCCTTATCTCCCGGATGCCCAGGCTGTGCGGCCGCAGCAGCTCCCTCAGCGCCGCCTCCTCCACCGCCTTGTCGCTGGGGCCCAGGGCCGCCTGCTCCTGGGCGATGCGCTGCTCGCGCTCGGCCTGGGGGACAGGGGTGTGTGTGCTGACCCTGATTAGTATACCCAAAGCAGCAAAAAGAGAGAACCCGGCTGAGACGGGCGGTGTACAGGGGTGTGTGTGTAGGCGATGGTGGTTGGTTCTCCGTCGGTTCTTCTTGAGGTGCACACAACGTGGGTGGAGTACACACGCTGCTACGCCAGGGCCTCAGGCAGGGCAGGCAACCGACCCGTTGCATACGGTACCGGCAGCCCAGCACGCTCACCTCCTCCCTCTCCAGCTTCTCCCTCCGCTTGGCGGCCTTGCTCTTCTGCAGGGCACACGGCACCGGCGGGCATGCGGGGGTCGGGCAGCGCCTGCCAGGCTTGCTGCCTTCCGCCGCTTCTTCACAGGCTGTAGGTACCCCCGCCCCCGCCCCATGCAACCACGAGGGGCACGAGCACGAGTGCCGCCACCCCATGTTTTGTGCCGCCGCACCTTATGATCCCCGCCCTCCAGGCCCAGCTCCCCAAGGTGCTCCGCCGCGCCCTCCGCCGCCACCGCCGCCGCCGCCGACCCTGCTGCCGCCGCCGCCGCCGCTGGCGGAGCCGCCGCCGCCGCCTTCTCCCGCTCGTCCAACTCCTTAAGCTCGCGTGCGTGCCGTGCCTCAATCTCGGTCGTCAGCTTTGCGGCCTCATCCTGCCGGGTAGAGGGCGAGCGGGGTCTATCAAAAGACATCAGGTAACTCAATATCAGGTGCTGGCCTCGGGCATAAGGCTGCGGCCTCCCAGTCCCCCTCCCTCTTGCGTTGGACCTGAGTTATTTCTGCAGGCCCGATGCCCCTAGAGGCACCCTCCCCCACCACTCCTCCCACTGCTGCAACCCCCTTCCCGAACCTGGGCCCCCTGCGCTCGCCGTCCTCTTGCTGCCCAGCTTCTGCCCCCGCCTCCGCCACCCCTCGCACCTCTGCCCCTGTGCCCCCTTCTCCGCCCCGCTTCTGGGTCCGCCTCCTGCCTTCACTGCTCTCTTCTCCCTGCGTTCGAGCCCCCCGCCTCTCCTCCCGCGCTTGCGTCCTTCTTCCTACCCAGCTTCTGCCCCCGCCTGCGCCCCACTGCACTCGCCATCCCCTCCTGCACTCGCTCTTCCCCTGTATCCCCCCGTCACCCCCGCCCCACCCCCGCGCTCGCCTTCTTCTTGCTGCCCAGCTTCTGCACCGTCTTCTTGTGAGCCGCCAACTCCTGGATGGGAATGGGCGGGAGCCACGGAGGCGGCAGGAGGGCAGGCGGGGGCTTGAGCAGGGCCGCCACAGATCGCGGAAGGTGGAGAGTGCGCCGGTATTCACAGTCAAGGCGCACGAGTCGGGGCGCACGAGTCACGCCGTTGCTGGGGTAGCGCGGAGGTGAGAGCACAGACGTTTTCCCCGCTCAGGGCCCTGGCCTCTCAGACCCTGACGTGGAGAGTGCTCCGGTCGTCAGAGTCAGGGCGCACGAGTCACGCCCCTGTGCCCAGTGCGCGTTACTGGGGTAGCGTCTTGGTGAGAGCACACACCGGCCAGGTTCCCCGCTCAGGGCGCTGGCCTCTCAGACCCTGGCTCTTGACGTCGGCGAGCCGCACACGTGGCGCAAGTGCACTACAGTTTGGCTATGCCAGAAACACCAGCTGTCTGTGCAGCTGCCCAGGGACCCGCCAGATCACAGATCACGGGCCCAAGGCGCCCATCTCTGGAGCTGTGGGCGCGAGCTCTGGGTGCCGCCAGCGGCGTCAGAGTTGGCCCCTGCCCACCCCGCTCAAGCCCCTTGGGCAGAGCTATGGTTGCGCGGGGCCAAGTTAGAGGCCGGGCAGACCAGAGGGGCCGCCCCTGGCCTCACCCGCTTGTGTCGCTGCAGCATGTGCCCCCGCGTCTCCGGGCCCTTGTGGCCGCCCTCGTCGTCGCTGCCGCTCTCGCTGTCGCTCCCGCCACCACCGCCCCCTGCAGCGACCTTAGGCTCCGCCGCTTTGGCTTGGGCAGGCTGCGGAGCGGCGGCCGGCTTGGAGGTGCTCGGCGCGGCATCCGCACCGCCCTCGGGTGCCGGCGCCGGCGCTGGGGCTGCCGCTTCGTCGTCAGAGCTGTCGGCTTTGTGACCCTTTGGTCCTTTGAGGAATCCTTTCATGCCCCTGCGCCCCATTTTGGCTGTTCAGGCTTCCCAACTCTCGGAAGTGCAGGGCGAGCGACTACAGATGAGATGATGTGCAGCGCTAAACGCTCCTATTCTTAAGCAACTTGCGGTAGTCGTCGGAGCGGTGATCGCGACAGGTGGAAGCGAGCAGCTTGCATCAGACCACGCGACCGGTCCGCTTCCTGGTGCCCCGCCTTACATAGTCCGCACCCACACCTTGACCGTCTGCATCGATAGCACACTCTTCGCACTGGCTTCATCCTTGAACGCTGCAGAGGATCACCTCGTTGAAATGCACCAGCGCAGGCCCTAGACCCCCGCCCAAGTCCTGAACGCACCCCTTGAGACTTAGGCAGTTGTCATGGTGTTCGGACGAGAAGCCGCGGTGGTCATCAAAGGGCGCGATGGCAGGACGGTGTTGCTGCACAGGTGCGCGCAGCTCGCCCGCGGCCCACTGCCTATGATGGGTGGTTGACCTTATGGAGCTGCCTGCTGCTGCAGCCGAGGACTGGACGTCCAGCAGGCGGGAGCAGCGGCAGCGGAAGCCATGGGGACCCTGCAAGCGGCCGGGCAGAACTCAGACACGTGGGACATCCTGTGAGTGCCAGGGCTGGCCGGGGTGGAGCACGGTGGGAACGGTGGCTTCAGGAGGCTGAGCAGGGGACGAAAGCGGGCGGGGGCGCCCAAGCGAACCCCTCCCCCTCCAAGTGGACCCCCCCCCTTCCCACCACCACTCACTCGCTATGCCTTACCCTGCAACCTCCGCTCACCCTCCTTTGCCCACCCGTCGCAGCTCTCAGCACCAAGGCGCCCCGCTGCTGTGCGGCCGAGTGGAAGTCATGCACAGCAAGTGGGTGCGGGCCTGTGCAGACCCGCTGGATCGGGGCTGCGCGCCTGGGATGGGCCTTCGCCCCTCAGCTGAGGCTGTGCAATCAAGGGCAGTCTAGATGCGTGATGTGCCTGGCTTGGGCTCGGGCTGCTCGGGCTGCTGTGGGCTCTCGTGGCCCGAGCTCTGCCCCAGGTGCTTGGCCCTGCAGGGCAGAGGAAGCCATGACTGGCCGGCACTGACCGAACCCCAGCCCTTGGGTTCTTGGCCCCACGTCGAATTCAGCCGTAGCCTCACCTTGACCATTGTACACTGCTCGGGGGTCCTCCCACTTTGCAGTACAGGGGGCCTGCTGCGCTCCAGGCCCTGTGCCTGAACCCGCCCGTCCCGCCTTGTTCCACTCACCCAACCCCCCTGCACTCGACTCCAGTGCTCCCTGCACCTCCCGCCGCTCACTAGCCACCCGTCTCCACACCCCTCCCCTACCTATCCCTCCCCACTTCTCCCCATGTCCTGCGTCACCGACCGGGTGGCATGGGGCTTCAAACCAGGCAGATCGTCCTGGTTGTGACGCCCCTTCGATTGACACATTCCACCCCTACCCATCAACCCCCTCCCCTCCCCAGGTTCTGCGTCACCTACCGGGTGGCAGGGGGGCTGATCTTCCTGCTGGTGACCCCGCCCTGCGCCAACGCCTTTGCGTGCGTGGGCATGCTGGGGCAGGTGGTGCGCGTGGTGCTGCCCCCCGGGGAGGCGGCCAAGGCGGCGGAGGCGACGCCGGAGAGGGTGCAGCGCCGATTCGCGCAGGTGGGGAAGGGGGCACAGGGAGCGATGGGCTGGGACTGGGGCTGGAGAATGGAGCGGGGAGGGGTTGCCAAGGTGGGGCCTCGTTTGGGGCCGGAGGCGGGGGCCTGCGGCTGGAGTCTGCACGGGACCGGCACGGGGCCGGCGGCAGGAGTCAGGGTATGCGTCTAGGGTCCTCGGCCTGCGGACCGTGGGCGGCAGCTCCGCATCCTGATGTGAGGCTGGGGCGGCCCACCTCCCCAATCCATCTTTCCACCCCCAGGTCTACCTGGCCGTGGATGCCCCGTCGCCCTGGTCTGAACTCCAGTACCACTTCTCGTTCACTACTTCCCCCCAACCTACCTTTCCACCCCTAGGTCTACCTGGCCGTGGATGCCCTGGTCGGCAGCCGTGGCCTGGCCCTCCTCTTGCCCTCCCCTGTCCTCCTCCTCCTCCTCCTCCTCCTCCTCCTCCTCTTGACTCCTTGATCACTTGATCCTGCATTCCTCCCCTGCTCCTCCCTCCCTCAACCTTTCAACCCCCAGGTCTACCTGGCCGTGGATGCCCTGGTCGGCAGCGGCGGGGTGCTGGAGGCCGGGGGGGCGCTGGCGCGCGCCAGCTCCACCCTGGAGGGCCTGGGGGAGGCCAGGGCGGGGGACAAGGGCGGCAAGGGGGACAAGGCGGGCGCGGAGGCGGCCAGGCCGGCGCCGCAGGGCGCGGGCGTGGGGCGCATCACGCGGAGGTGGGTTGGGGGGGAAAAGGTGTTGATGTGGCGTGTGGTGGTGGTGGTGGGGTGGGGGTGCTGGAACTTTGGGGGGCATCAGGGAGATGCTGCACCGGCAGACTACCCTCGGGTGTTGGGCGAGGTCTGTTGTCTGGAGGCCGTGGTTTGGGCGGTGGGCTGCGGGGTGCCGGGTGAAGGGAAAACACCGCCTGCTGCGGCCGCGAGTAACCTTTCCTTGCGCTCATCCCCCCTCACAACCCTTCCTCGCACACGGTCCAAACCCGCGCCCCGCAGGACGCTGCAGGGAGCCATCGATGCGCTGTCCCGCCTGTCCTTCCCCGCGGGCTCGGCCATGGACGCAGCTCCCCCGCGGCCCGGCTTCGCGCTGCCGGACGGGAGCGTGGCGCCGCCACCGCGGCAGCCGCAACAGGTGGGCCCGGGGTGGGCCCGGGATGGGCCCAGGGCAAGAACCGGCCGCGTTGGTGCCTGGGGCGGGGGGTCGATGTTACCGCATCGTTTGTGTCGGTCATGGGTTGCCAAAGACGTGCTGCGAGCTGACGGACAAACCTCTCCGCCTCTTGGTTTGTGTGTGCAGGTTTGGGCCGCCGCTGACCCCTTCGGAGGTGAGCCCAGAGGGCTGGCCACAGCCACAGCCACGGCCAGTGCGAGGCACGTGTGCTTGCGCATGGGACTGCCGCCGGCCATGATTGCTCACGCGTCGACCCTGGCAAAGCCAGAACCAGTTACCCTCCTGCGCTGTTGCACCCTGCTTTCTCCTCACCCTCACCCCCACCCGTCCTCAACCCCCCACCCTCCACCTCCATGCCCCAGACTCGGACATCTTCGGCGCCGCCAAGCCCAAGCCCGTGGTGCCGCCTGGGGCCGACCCCAACGACCCCTTCGCCGCCTCCGACCCCTTCGCCCCGCTGGTCAAGGTGGCGGAGGCCAAGGAGGAGAAGAAGCCGGGCGACTGGCAGGACTTCGACGGCAACAAGGCCAAGCCGGCGGGTGAGTCCTGGGGACCGGGGGCTTGGCTGACGTTCATTAGTGCCCATGTGAGGGGCATTGGTCCAAGGGTCCTGGTACAGAGCGAAGAGGCTAATGCGCTCTTATGAGGTCGACGCCCAGGAGTCTGGCACGATGCTGGAGGGCTGCATGGCTGAGCCTCTCGCCCGACCCACATCGGCGCCTTCGCCTACGCCGCCCTTGACCTCCCCTGCCCTTCCTCTTCAGCCCTTCTCCCCAACCCTCCCCCCTCCCCCTCCCAACCCAGACGGCTTCGAGGACAGCGCATTCGGAGAAGGCGCCGCCTTCGCGCCGCCGCCGCCGCCCATGATCCCCTCAGAGCCCGTGCTGCGCCTGAGCGAGACCTGGCGGGGGGAGGCGGTGGGCGGGCGGCTGGCGCGGTGCGGGGTGGCAGGGCGCGTGGAGTGGGCGAGCGAGGGCGCCAAGGCCAAGGTCCACACCGTGCAGTTCATGGTGCAGGTGGGCAGGGTGGGCAGGGGGCTGGGGTGTTATGCGCAGGTTTGGAGTCTGGGTTATGGGCATCTGGGTTGGCTGGGAGGGATTGGGGCCAAGGTCCACACAGTGCGGTGCATGGTGCAGGATGGCGGGGGGGGCCGAGCTCGTGTGGGCAAGTTGGGGATCTGGGTTGTGAGCTGTTGCGATGGCTGGGAAGGGCTGGCGCCATGGTCCATACCGTGCGGTTCATGGTGGATGTAAAGGGCGGACCGGCGGCCAGGGCAGGGGTGCTCTCTCTTGCTGTGTTCGGGGCCGATCGCTTAGAAACCGCACGCTATCACCCGTATTCGTATCTCGTTTCTCGCTCGAAAACCCATACCCTTCCTCTCCCTCTCCGTCCCCCCGCCAACTCCCCCCAGCCCCCCGAGCCGGCCAACCAGCACCTGGCTGCAGCGCTGTCCGCCGCGCGGCGCCACCCCGCCTGCACCAAGCCCGGCCGCTGCGGGGGGCTGCTGGTGGCCGACGGCATCGCCGCCAAGCCGCACGCGGGGGCGCCCCTGCTGGCGTACGCGCTGCCGCCCGTGGCCCTGGCGCCGCCGCTGCAGGTGGGGCGGGGGGCGGGGGCGTGGTATGGCGCTGTCGGGGGGTCTTGGCGTTGGTCAGAACACCAGAACCGGGGTTGTGTCGGGGCTTGCTGGAGGCACACGGAGCGCCGGTATTCGCTCATCAACTCTGTAGGGGGCCTAGCACAACGCTGCCCCCACCCTTTCCCCCCTCAACCCGGGCCTCCCCTCTCCTCTCCTCTCCTCCCCTTCCGCAGGCCCACCTCGGCGCCTACCGCCAGCCCCTGGGCGAGGGCCGCGTGCTGGTGACCCTGGGGCTGCACTACGCAGTCAGCCCGCGCCTGGGGGCAGCAAGCACGGGTGGGCGGAGGCAGCGGGTGTCACCGCGGTCCCGAAACCATGCATGCGGACCTGGCTTGACGTCCACCTTGTCTTTCCTCAAGACCCTCCCGACCTCGCTCCGTCGCGTGCATGCTTGCGCGCCCTTCTCTTTCCTCTGCCTCATCTGTTCCTCCCCTCTCTTCCGCCCCGCAGGCCTGCAGGTGGACCTTCACCTACCCGCGCTCCTCGAGTCGCCCCTGCGCGCCGCCCCCCCGGGCGCGCACTTCGACGCCAAGGCCTCGGTGCTACGCTGGCAGCTGCCGGCAGCTTCCCTGGCGGCGCCGGCGGACGCCAGCGGCGCCGCCGCCGAGGCGCTGGTGGCGGTGTTCGTGGTGGCGGGGGCGGCCGCGGAGGAGCAGGCGCTGACGGCGGCGCTGGCCAGGCTGGCGGCGACGCTGACGCTGGCGGGGGCGGAGGGCGGCGGCAGCTTGAGCGGCGCGAGCCTGGCGCAGGGAGTGGTGGATCTGGAGGCAACGCCGGCGCTGTGCGGCTGGCGGGCCGAGCTCACTGTCACGCTGTAGTAGAGGGGCTGTGAGAGGGGGCTTGTGGAGAGGACGGGATACTGCCTGAGGCATGGGCATGGGTGAAGTGGGTGGGTTGTACGGGGTTGCAGGGAGCGGGAGGGGACGCAGAGGCCGCAGGCGGCGTACGCGCTGCTGTCTTGCTGCCGCTTACCGGTGTATGAGATGCTGATGTAGACTGCGGTCGGAGGGTGCAACGGGCAAGGACCCAAGTCCGTTCTGTCGATGGAAGGGCGATGCAGCGGAGCCAGTGCTGTGCAGTCCGAGGCTGCGCTAAGCTGGTCGTTTAGACGGCGGTGGGAGGCTGCAACGAACATGGGGAATTGTACGGAATGATCCTCTAGAGCGTGCCTTCTGCGGGTCTCGCAGAGCGGGATGCGTTGACGTGGGCGGTTTCTAGCGGCCGGATCGAACATGAGCGGTACGTGTACGATTGGCAAAAGGGTACGCGTGTAAGTTAGGAGGCGTGGTGCGTCACTTGTACCCGCCGTACGGCCACACGCACACCTTGCCCTCGCCTCTGTCCTGTCACATCTTCCTGTGCGCACATTTACACGCTCACACAGCCTTTCACGATGACTCCCTCGCACGACTCTAGCCTTGGACCGCTCCTGCAGAACGCTGACATTCTCCCGCGCGTTCTCGCGAACCTGCCGCGCGAGCAGCACAAGTCTATCCGCCTCATCTGTCGCGCTGTGCGCGATGCCCATGACAAGCAGGCACAGTCTATCCGCCTGTTTGCTGTCCTTGAGCACCCGCTGGAAGAGCTGAAGCGGGCTCTGCTTGGCATCCTGTCTCGCGGCTGCCGGCCGAAGGCGGTATCGTTGCTTCTGAAGGCCCCGATGTCTGACGTATACCAGCACACGTGAGCCGAAGTCGTCGGCGCATCGCAACTTGGGTAGTGTTTTGCCCGCAGCATGCTGGCACCGTCCCCCAACCCCTGTGGTCCCACTCCCAGCTGACTGTGTATCTTGCTCGCACCTTTGGTTTGGTTTGCCTGTTGGGTGTGCCATCATGCCGGCACCAACCCCCGGTCCCTCACTGCTCCTTGGCCCCGCGCCGACCAGCAGAGTTGACTGTGCCGACTGTGCGTCACCCCACCCTCAATTGCTCTGTGCAGCATGGAACTGCTGTCCGTGCTCCGCGGCTTCACGAACCCGACCCCCCTCCCCACGCGGGAGCTGCGCCTGGACGCTGTTGCGATGCTGGGGCAGGGCCTGGCGCCCAGCCTCGTGGCAGCGCTGCCCAACCTCCAGTCCCTGGAGCTGAGTTAACCCAGCGCCATTCACGGCGGGGAGCTGCAGCGCGCATTCAATGACCAGTCCAAGCTGGCGGCTTGCCTGGCGCACCTGGCGTGCCCCCAAGTCGGCTTGCGCCACCTGAAAGGCTTGGACCTCCGCCTGCCTGACGCATCAGTCCTGCAGCCCAGCCTCAGCGCCGCTCTGTCAGGCGCCACGCAGCTGACCGAGCTGGCTTTGCGGCTGGAAGTATCTACTCTGGAGGCCGTGGCCCCACTCTCCAGCCTGCGGTCCCTGAAGTCACTGCGCCTAGACGAGTGCGGGCCGGACCTGCTGGCACCCCTCCTGTCACCCCTGACCGCCCTGACGTCGCTCAGGCTGGGCAGCACGTGGGCTGGGCTGACTGGCGCAGTGCTGGCGGGCCTCCCGAGCCTCGCCGTCCTGCACGCGGACTGCATGACCCTCAGCGTCGACACCCTAGCCCAGCTTTCCAGCCTCACGGAGCTTGCGGCGTGGTCCCTGGAGTTCTCCGATGCGGGCCAGCAGGTCATGCAGGCGACGCCGCCACGCTGCGAATGGCACCTGCCGCTCAAGCTCGCTCGAGTCCAGCTCGAGCACCAGACGCCGGAGGAGCTGGCAGCAATCAGCAGGTCATCACCGGTCCACCAGTTGGAGTGGGACATCACGTTTGAGCTCGGACACCCGCTCAACTACGATTCGGATCTCGATGCCCTGACGGAGCGCGGCGAGGCGGTGCTGGCGGCCGCCTTCCGGGCCCTAGCGGGGCGTATGGCAAACGGCTCGAAGATCGTGGTCTCGGCACCTCCGCTCATGCGGCCGGCGGATGGGGGGGCGGAGGTGGGCCTCGGCCGGAACCATGCGACCTGGCTGGAGGCCGTGGCACGTGCGGGGGTGACGGAGCTCGTGCTCAACTGCCCCGCGGCGCTCACACACCAAAGCCTGACCTCGCTTGCCTCCAACACGCACCTCAAGGTGAGGCTAGACATGGGTCCGCAATCTTGGAACTGACGCTCACGTCATCGGCCTCAGCCTACAGGTGTGGTATCAATGAGCAAGCCAGCCTATCAGTTCTTAGCACCCGCGCCCTACCACGTGCCCGCAGACGCTCGACCTCTACCGCGCCGATCTGCGCCCGTTCGCTGGGCTGATGGCGCTGGCGGGCGCTCCTGGGCTGGAGAAGCTCGTGCTGGTGGGTGCATGGGGCGGGTTGCGGCGCGCATTGGCGGGGCACGGGTGCCTGAGGGCAGCCGGCCGGTAGCTCTCTGGAAACGCTAGAATGTCCTGTCCCACAACCCCCCATGCCGCCTTTGACGAACGCAGGATGCCCGCGAGTGGTTCGACGGCCCGTGGCTGGACAGCCAGTTCAAACCGCCCAGTGCGGTGGAGGGCGTACTCCTGGCGCTAATGCTCGCCTGCCCGCGCCTGAGCGTGATGTTGAGGTTCAGCGAAGGCAGTGCTAGGTCAGCGCAGGCTAAGGGCGAGCTGCAGGACATGCTGGCGAGGATGCACTCTGACCTGCAGACGATGGGGCGCGACCCGGAGCGGCTGCGGTTCTGGTAGCCCGAATCTTTTGGGCCTATTGAGCCAAGCAGGCTTCAAGATGGCAAGTTGGCCAAGGGGAAAGGGAGGCAAAGACGTTGGAGGGGTTGGAACGCGCGTCAGGCAAGGGATGGCAGGGAGGGTGGTTCCTATTGTGGGGCATTATCGTGGGCAATGTAGGCTTTGCATGCAGCCTGGGTGAGACGTGCATCAAACATTGAGGGGAAGCAGGCCGCGTGCATGACTCATGGTGCACCCTGGCCGTGTGTGAGGTGTGTCTTACAGCGGAGAGCTAGTCGTATCTGGGTCCTTGGTGTGCCCCGACTCTGGCCCTAACGGAGCGTGCGGGTTGGGTCAACACCTGTAACATCTGTCTGTCTGTCTGTCTGGTAGGTGCCGAGGCGCTGGTGGCCGTGTTCGTGGTGGCGGGGGCGGCCGCGGAGGAGCAGGCGCTGACGGCGGCGCTGGCCAGGCTGGCGGCGACGCTGACGCTGGCGGGGGCGGAGGGCAGCGGCAGCTTGAGCGGCGCGAGCCTGGCGCAGGGGGGGGTGGATCTGGAGGCAACGCCGGCGCTGTGCGGCTGGCGGGCCGAGCTCGCTGTCACGCTGTAGTAGAGGGGCTGTGAGAGGAGGCTTGTGTGTCAAGGCCGGATACGTCCGGCCAGGCAACGTCATGTCTGCTGTGGGGTCGGGGCGACGGGTCGGGGGGACCGGGGCGGCGGGGCGTGGTCAAG
Source organism: Edaphochlamys debaryana (assembly GCA_016858145.1). Classification (NCBI taxonomy): domain Eukaryota; kingdom Viridiplantae; phylum Chlorophyta; class Chlorophyceae; order Chlamydomonadales; genus Edaphochlamys; species Edaphochlamys debaryana. The sequence goes on along the minus strand of JAEHOE010000197.1, from coordinate 76,444 downwards.
CGCCTCGACGGCTTCTCGCACATGTCCGGCGCTGAAGGCCGCTCTGTGCCATGAGGACTAGAGACGGTGTGTAAAGGCCGGGATGCTACCTGAGGCATGGACACGAGTGCAGTGTGTGGGACAAGGTTGGGGATGCCGATTGAGCACATCCGGCACACTTGTACGGCCCCGTACGGCCACACGCACATGTCGCTCGCCTCTGTCCTGTCATATCTTCCTGTGCGCACATCCACACGCTCACACAGCCTTTCACGATGACTCCATCGCACGACTCTAGCCTTGGGCCGCTCCTGCAGAACGCTGACATTCTCCCGCGCATTCTCGCGAACCTGCCGCGCGAGCAGCACAAGTCTATCCGCCTCATCTGTCGCGCTGTGCGCGATGCCCATGACAAGCAGGCGCCATCCATTCGCCTGCGCGAGGAGCCTGAGCGCCCCCTTGAAGAGCTGAAACGAGCGCTGCTCGGCATCCTCTCTCGCGGCTGCCGGCCGAAGACTATATCGTTGCTCTTCAACGCCCCGATGTCTCATGTATACCAGCATACGTGAGCCGAAGTCGTCGGTTACACTTGGGTAGTGTTTTGCCCGCAGCATGCTGGCACCGTCCCCCAACCCCAACCCCCACCCCCAGCTGACTGTGCGTCACCCCACCCTCCCTTGCTCTATGCAGCATGGAGCTTCTGTCCGTGTTCAGCGGATTTACGCACCCGACCCCCCTCCCCACGCGGGAGCTGCGCATGGACGCTGTTGCGATGCTGGGCGAGGGCCTGGCGGCTGGCGCCCAGCCTCATGGCAGCGCTCCCCAGCCTCCAGTCCCTGACCCTGGCCCTGGGCTAACGCAACATGAGTGACTACAGCGAGCTGCAGCGCATCTTCGCAGACCAGTCGAAGCTGGCGTGTGGTCTTGCGGCAGTATTCTGCCCCATCAATGGCTTGCGCCACCTGACACGCGTTGAGCTCCGCCTGCCAGACTCTACCGCCCTGCAGCGCAGCCTCAGCGCTGCCCTGTCTGGCGCTACGCAGCTGACCCAGCTGTCTCTGCCGCTGGAGATCCTCACTCTGGAGGCGGCGGCTCCGCTTGCGCGCCTGCGGTCCCTGCACTCGCTTGACCTGGCCATGTGTGCACCGCATCTGCTGGCTCCGCTCCTCTCGCCCCTGACCGCCCTGACGTCGCTCAGGCTGGGGAGCACTTCGACGGACCTTCTAGCCACACCGCTGGCGGTCCTCCCGAGCCTCGCAGTCCTGCGCGCGAGCGGCAGCACCCTCAGCGTCAGCGCCCTAGCCCAGCTGGCCAGCCTAACGGAGCTTGCCGTGTGTTCCCTGGCCCTCTCAAGCGAGGACCAGCAGGCTCTACAACTGACACCTCAGCGGTGCGACTGGCGCCTGCCGCCCAAGCTGGCGAGCATTCAGCTCGAGCACCAGGCGCCCGAGCTTCTGATGGCGATCAGCAGATCATCACCGATTCGCCAGCTTGAGTGGGATATCGTGTTTGAACTCGGACATGGTCTTCACTACGACCCAGATCTTGGCGCCCTTACGTAATACGGCGAGGGGGCGCTTGTCGGCGCCTTTCGGTCCTTGGCCGGGCGCATGGCTGAGAGCTCAAACGTGATGATCGGAGGATCCCGCTCCCTGCTTCCCGTGGGCGGCGAGGCGGAGGTGGGCCCCGGCCGGCGCAACCACACGCCCTGGCTGCAGGCCGTGGCGAGGGCAGGGGTGCCTGAGCTCATCCTTAACTGCAGCGCGGTGCTCACACACCAGGACCTGGCAACCCTCGCCTCAAATGCGCGCCTGGATGTGAGCGAGGCTTCGCCATGGGTCTGCGATCTCGGGACTAATCGATGCGGCATGGGTCCAACAGCCCGCTCGGGCGTGAGTCAGTTAGTAAGCTCACACATTCCCTGCCTCCCTTGTACAGACGCTCGAGCTCCATGGCGCGGATCTGCGCCCGTTCGCAGGGCTGATGGCGCTGTCGGGCTCGGCTCGGCTGGAGAGGCTTGTCGTGGTGGGTCGGATGTATGCCCCAATGGCATGGAGGCGGCGTGGGCAGATGCATGCATGCTCTATGCGGGGCCTGTAGTGTAGCATGCGCGGCAGTCGGCTCTCTGCGGTACAGCTCAAGTAATGTCACGTCTCACACCCTCTTCTGTCGCTCTCTCTTGGTTGGACCAACACAGGACACCGATTACTGGTTTGCCGGCGAGGCGCATGACGGGCCCTTCGACCCGCCCAGTGCGGCGGAGGGCGTGATCCTGGCGCTGTTGCTCGCCTGCCCGCGCCTGAGCGTGGGGCTGACCTTCCGCCAAGACGCGGGACGCTTGGCAGAGGCACAGGATGGGCTGCAAGGCATGCTGGAGAGGATGCAGTCCGACCTGGAGACGATGGGGTGCGACCCGGAGCGCCTGTGGTTCTACTAAACAGCCGAATGGTAGGCCGCCTGGGATGTGGGGCGGGGCAGAACTGAACGAGTGAGAGCGGGCGGCGGATGCGGGGGGTGGCTGTCAGGAAAGAGCGGGATGAGGGCGAACAGGGTGGAAAGAGGGATAGGGAATGGAACCTGGGGCTCTGGATGGGGCAGAGCGAAGGGAACGGCCGGTGAGGCGGAACGGGCACCAGGGTCGAGCCTGTGCGGCCGTCGTGCTGGGACAGGAGGGTGTCAGCTTTCTTGAAGATGGAGCAACGGACTATAATGGGTTGGGATATATACCGTATGTGCAGGCAAAGTGCGCTGCGTGGGAACTTGGGGCGCCCGCTATCTGCGCGGAGCTTCGGGGCCGGGGGCGCGCGGAGGATGTTGGCGGGGAATGAACGCAATGATGCCGAGCAACCAATGTTGCCATTACTGCTCCTTTGATAGAGTGATGCTGTGTAGTGTAAGGTAGCAATATCGCGGTCGGTCCCGGCTTGAGCGGTGCGTGACGGGAGCAGGTCGGCACGATTACATCCTCGCAACCACTGCGCGGAAACTTGACAGAAGTATCGATGCAACGGAACCGCTTGACACGGATTGTGCATCGCTCCTCGGGCGACGGTGCGAGTTGGCGTAATGGCGAAATTTTGTGTTAACATGTGGACTTCGCGCCAAGGCGTTAAGTTTCCCCGCTCTCGGCGACGCAGTATAGGGTTGAGCAAAGCGTACTTCAGAGCAGCGCTGGCCGGTTGCGAGGCGCACGTTTGTGCGTTGCTCCATAACACCAAAGCGTGGAGACTGCCCCCGCTCCAGGCGGGGTCCACTTCGCGGGCGGCCGCGTGTCCCCTTCCCAGATAGATAGCTCTCTTGGTACCTTACTTCAAGTCCTACCACTTTCAGTTTCCAGGTTGGATGGCTCTCGTTGGCGCTCAGCGTGCGCACGCTCCGCTGCTGCTTGCACAAGGCCCGGGCCTGCCTGTGCGGACCCTGTTGTAGACCCTCGCCCCCTGCCTTGTCAGCTCGCAACCTTTCAGTCAGTACGCACTGACATGTGTTTGGAGCTGGGCCAATGCAAGCTGTGATGAAATGAGCAGTAGCCCTGTCTCGCGGCCCTAGAATTCGCCCGCAGGTGCGTGCACGGGCCCAAGCAATGTGTGGAATTGAACGGGCGGGGTGTGAATATCTTTATGCAGGCCCTTTCCGGGCCCAATGACAGCCAGTTCTTCCATGCACACACATGCCCCTACCCAACGTATGGCAACACGCACGTGTCACGGTGCAAGCAAGATCACCGCACGGAGTACTCGGCACCTCACTTCCATCCGTACAAGCGCATTCTTATAAACGGCGGCATGCCTGAAGAGGGAAGGGCGTCGGAGGTCAGGCTCCCAGTGCTCAAGGACCGGGTGCACGGGCGTGCGCATGCGTGGCGCGTAGGTGGGCCCGGTGGGCCCGGTGGGCCCGGGCCTTCTGGGCCTAGGCCTCTGTGGTAGACGGGCCGGCCCTGGGCCGCCGTACGGAGGCTTCTTGCTCAAAGGCGTGGTGCGCCAGAGCTTGAAGCAATCACAACAGTGTGCGCTCGCCTGCGACATTGATTGGCAGCTACTGTGAGCACCGGTTGAGACACCAGCGACCGACACATCGCTCGGCGGCACACGCACCATGACCAACGTGTTGCGCGCCAGCAAGTAGGTCGCACGCACGCGCACGGCTTCGCGAATCTGCTCTACTGCGAGTGCTTATGGTTGTGCATGAATTGGCCGCAGGGCGCTTGTTGCGGTCGCAGCGATCTTGGTCGCGATCGCCGCCGTGGGATGCCAGGCCCACGGGTACCTCGAGTTCCCGCTGTCCCGCGCCAGGGTCCTCGGCCAGGCCGAGTGGATTGCCGCTGGAGGTGAGCAGGGATGCATGGTTTTCTCACCTCCCTGCGTGCGTGGGTGCCCTAGCACATTCGTAGCGCGGAGTACCTATGTGCCAGCCAGCCATGCGCACCTGGGCCCTGTACCCCCCGGCCGCACGCTCAATGGCATCATGTGTGCGCAGCTGCGCAGCCAACGGTCAGACACTCTGCAGACGCTTGCATGCACGTGTGGCAGTCGCTTGCATCGTGTGCCTTAATGCTGCTGCTGCCCGCCGCCGCTGCGTGATGCTTGGCCCCGCCCAGGGAACGGCCTGGGCGCACCCCACCGCACGTACAGCCCTGGCGTCCTGCTCAATGACCAGGCTGACGGTAGGATTCTCGGAAGCTCTTAACACAGATATGCGCACGTGTGATTCCGCACCTGGAACACCTGCTCGAGATGGAGAAAAACCTCCTCTGCCTCGATCTCATTCATGACACTCGCTCCATCGTCGTCGTGTGTGAACCCCCTTGCTCTCACGCATTGCTTCCTCCCGGCCCCCCGGTGCATGCGTGCAGTCTGTGGCGACCCAGGACGTCGGCGACCTGAACGTCCGTGGTCAGCCTGCAACTATCCAAGGTGTGGGATGATGAGGCGGGTCTTTAGGAATGACGCGTTACAGGGTTGCGGCCAGCGGGCAGACGAGCTGCCGGCCCCGCATAAGGGGGAGAGAGTCAACTTCCCCCGACCCCAGGCGTTCCCTAAGGGATCGTCCACTACCGAGCCTCCACCTACTCCAACCAAGCCAAAGAATTGAGACACCCGGCCCACGCGGGTCACGGGGAAAGAATCAGCAGGCCGAAGCCGAGTCCAGGGCCAGAGCCCCGCCACGTCCACAGCACGTCCGCACCACCGAATCCAAGCTCCAAAGTTCCACTACCGCCAGACAGACCACCTACTCGCAGCACAGGACCGGGGGGGGCGCACAGCCAGGCGCAAACCCCCACGAGAAGCGGGCAGCCGAAGCTCCCGAAAGAGGCGGGCCGGGGAGAGCACAGCTCCCACGGCCAAGAGTCGGGCCCCATGGGCCAAGCCAGAAACGTCTGTAACGCGCCAATCCTAAACTGCCCCCGGGGAGCGCGGCCTCCGCTGCGAGCGCCGCGCACCCGCGACGGGCCATCAGCACCACCCACTCAGCGCCGCGCCACTCCCGTCGAAGAAGCGCCACGAACGAAGAACACCAGCGAAAGCTCCAGGCAGCCGACCGACCAGAGCCACCTGGGGAGCACGCAGCCAAAATCGGGGCGACCAGAAGCGCCGGCCAAGCGCGCCCCCAAACGCCGGCCGACGCGCGGACCCGGCGCCCCAAGAATCACCAAGGTTCAGCATACCGGCCGCCCAGCCCGCTCCCCGCATGCCCGGGCGCTTCCCAGGCACAAGCGTCTAGGCGAGCGATGACCAGAAGATTCCACCAGCGAGCTCCACATGCAGCGCCGCCCAGACAGCGCGGCAGAGACACTGAAGGCGAGACGAACAGCCAGCCGCGAGGCCAGCGGACGAAGGAGAAGGCCCCGCAAAGGGGCCGCAAAAATCGGGCAACGTAGCACGCTGGGGCGCAGAGGCCCCAGCAGCACGGCCAGAGGCCGAGCTATTGTGCTATTATTTCGGGTCTTTAGAACCCGGCTGCCCTGCATGTATGCGCCATGCTTGCTACCTAAGCTCCATCCACCCCAGCCCTTCCTGCCCCGTGCCTCAACCATTGGCCTGAAACCTTACCTCTGCGTTCGCCCACTCCTCAACAGCATCCTACCCTGCGGGCTCTATCATCACGGTCCGGACCCGCATCACCGCCAACCACGGCGGCTGGATTGGCTTTCGCCTGTGCCCCTCCACGCGTTCCAACCCGACCCAGGAGTGCTTTGCCAGCTACATCCTCGCCAAGTAAGCCATCCGGGACTGCATCGGCTAGCTAGCCCCACCCGACAGGGCGCGCGGCAAGGCAGGGCGGGGGGGCTTGCTTTCGGCTCCCGCTGCCCTTCAAGGGCTGTGCGTGCCCAGCGGCTGTACCCACCTTCTGCTCACTCTAGCTGCCACCGCTCTACCTTGCCTCGCAGCGCTGACAATGGCTACCAGCGCTGGTGGATCACCACCGGCACCTACGGCGTACCCCAGACCTACACGACTCGCTGGCGGCTGCCTAACGGCGTGGCGTGCGACGGTGGCTGCATCCTCCAGGTGAGTGGACGCATGCATGCATGCATGGCACGAGAGTTGGCATGGCCCTGCCCGCTTCTAGCTACCTGCTGTGTTGGCTCACCACTCGCTCTACCCCGGCCCGCAGATGGTTTACCGCACCGCCAACTCCTGCATCGACCCCTGCTCCTCCGCTGAGTGCGGGCCTAACTACTCGGCTCGCAACAACCCTGTTGCGGGCCAGTTTGGTCTCTCGCACTGCGCCTCCATCGCCACGACCATGGTTGGGACGGCCACCTCGACCCCCAGGACGGAGGTGCGCGCTGTGTGCAAGCGTGGGCGGGTATGCACGTGTGCAGGGCGGCTGCTGGGCTCGTAGACTACCACCCGTCCATGCACGCCCTGCTGCCTAGCTAAGCGTGTGACACCTTCTCACCGGACCACCCCGCTGTGCTGTGCTGTGCTGTGCTATGCGGCATCCTCAGATCTTCCGCGACTGTGCTGACATCCAGATCCAGTCCGGTGAGGGGTGGCCCCTGTTCGACCCTGCTGCCAGCCCGCTTTCTCCGCGCGTTCTCGCCAGAAAGGAGCGAGCCGGCCGCTGATCGCTTACTCCCATCCTCACGTAATCCCCCGTCCTCCTGCTCACTCAGGTGGCGTCGTGACGCCGACCTCCAGCCCGCCCCCGCCGCCTGCCACGGTAATCCCCGTCAACCCCGCTCCCAGCGGCATGTGCACCTCTCCGCCGTCCGCCTCCACCTTCTGCGCCGGCAAAGCGCCCGGCATGTATGGCGACAAGTGCAAATCGTGCACCTCGTTCTACTGGGTGAGTCCATAGATAGGTAAATAGCGGACCGCGAGCACGCATGCCCGGGCCCCGGGGGCGTGCCCGCAGGATGCGAGCGAGCCATCAAGCAAGTCCGGGGATTATCCAGCCATACTATCTGGCTGCATACGATGTCCAGCGTTTCCATTTTGATGGCGGGATGGGAGTATGGGCATGGATGCGCAAATTGCTTGATGAACCGAGTATGGAGTGTCTGAGTGGGATGTGTTTCCCGCCATCCTCTCGCCACCCCTGCTGTGCCCTCACCTCACGCTGCGCTTTACACCCGCCCACTCCAGTGCTTCAGTGGCGGCTCCGTCTATCAGCAGTGCGGCGCCGGCACGGCCATGGACTCACGGGGCACCGGCACGGGCTGCAACTGGCCTGCCAACATTGTGTGCTGAGCGAGCCAGTACCTGAGCGGGAGTTAGCAGCAGGTTCACGCTCTTGCATGCAAAGAGAGCGAGTGCGAGGATGTGTCTTTGCAGTCTGCGTGTGAGTGGTAGCTCGGACATATCGCTCGATGTACATAGGACGATTGAATGACAGCTACAGATGATAGGGGCTATTGGCCCAAGGGACTATTGAGATTGGGAAGCGGCCCGGGGCTTGCTGATAGCACGAGGCGCAGAGAGGAGAGTGGACGTGAGTAAAGGCCGCGAAATAAGAGATTGACTATGGCAGTCAGGATGCAACCGATTAGTAGTGCTGGTCCTCGCTCCATCCCTGCGTGCAGCGGCAGCCCCAAGCTTTGTGGCTCTTCCTTGTAAGGGCTAACCAAGGGCAGGATACGGGCAATTCAGTCCTCGGCCGGAATGGCGCAGAGTGCAAGCCCTTGGCAGCGCATGCCCATCAGGGCAGGCAGGCATGTACCCCCCACCTGCCAAGGGGGGCTCATGGAGGGGCAGAACAACGGGAGCGGCCGGAAAGGCCGGAACGAGTGAAACAAGGGCAGCGGGGCACTCGCGGGCATGTTCAAGTGAGGCCCTGGCGCTAGGACAAGCAGGGTTTCAGCTTCCTTGAAGCTAGAACGACGGACTTATGGACGGCTGGAGGCTGAGCAATGGGAAATATGTGCGTGCAGGGGAACATGCGTGGGGGACGCGCGGCGTGCACCGCATCGGGAGCACCCGGGGTCAAGGATGGTCGGGGGGTGGAACACATTGCCGTGCCGAGCGACCCTCGACCAAGTGTAGCCACTGTGCTCCTTTGATGGATATCATTCTGCTACAAGGTGAGCTAGATTGCCGTGCTCGGTCTGGGCTTTCGCGGTGTCGAGCGAGGCACCACAAGCAACATCCACGCGACAGCTGCGCGCAACCTTGACTCACCTAGACCAAGTGGTGCATATTTATTCCTATGACGGAGCGCTTTTGTATATAATCGCTGATGATAGCAGTTGGTGCGACCCCGTTCTCAACATGTTGAGTTCGCGCCAATGCGATTGCACGTCTGTCTTGTCGATGAACGTCTCCGCTCTCAACGACAAGCGCGAAGGTATAAGCAACCCGTAGCTTGTGGCGTGGAGGGCTGGGCGTGAGCGAACGATTGTGCGTTGCTCCATAGCACTTCCACCGCAGTGGCATGTCGGCCTCAGGGGACCGGTCAGGTGTAGTCGAGAGACCCACGTCTCGCGGGCGCGAGACCCACGCAGGCAGCGCCAGCAATGGACAGTTGGTATGCTGATCTGCCCCCCCCCCCAGCGCTGGTCATCTGAGGGAACCCACTGCGGATGAAAGCTATATCGTTCGGTGAACGGCTTACGGACCACGTCATTAAGTCCTGTGCTTCAAGGGACATGCAGCGTGTGAGGACCGGGCAGAAGGAAGCCGCTGTGGCCAAGGCGTGGGAGGGAGCATCCTCCGCTCTCCATACCCACGGCCTCCCCCCACACGCTGCCTCCCCCAGACACACAGACATACAGGTGACAGGGCCAGGGGCCCCCGTACCCATGGCCACCCCCCACCCACCCACCCAGGGCCCGACCGTGCCCCCCCAGCAGTATAGCGATATCACCGTCGTGACCCCACGCGTGACCCTTCTGCATGGGGCGAAAGACGGGGGCGGGGCCAGAACCTCGATCGGGCCAGAACCGGTGTGGGTGGGACCCCGGTCGACACCTTGCGGGCCCCGCAGCCCCCGCTTGGCCAAGCGCCCCAGGACCCAAAGCCTCATTGTCAAGCGCCATTGTCCGGCGGTTGTTGTGCAGCCCTTGTATGCCACGTCTCGAGTACGGTTACGCCGGTTACGCCCGGGCCAAGTGTCAAGGTCTCCGGGATTCGCCAGGGACGCGCGGATACCTGATCCAACGCAGCCGGCCTCTAGCTGGGGGCCAAATGCCCAGCCCGCGCGGGCCGGTTTGATGCATCAGGGTTAACTGAAGGCCTAACGGTGACAAGTTCCTGGGTCCCTTTGGCCCCTTCATCGCTGGCCCACTGTACACCAGTGCATCCGCCGGCTACGGATGAGGCTGTTTTGGCACAAGACTCGTTGGGTGCCTTTCCCTCTGCTTTCTGTTCTTACATTTAGCATGAAACAAAGCTTCGCCGAGATCAAATTCCTCAGAGACCCAGATCGAGTTCCTCGGCGCCCCACGTCGGGAGCCAGAGTCATCCCTACCTGCCTACTAGTAACGCTTTCACATGCTCGATATCCCACAAGGACTACACAACGGGCTTCTTCGCCCCCCTCACTGACCCTGAAGTTGATCAGTTATCAAGCTAACTGAACTTCCATCCCCGCTTTACTCCCTACCACCGTCCATTGCTTCTCCGCATGCTACCCCTGCTCAGCACACAAGGTTGTTCGGCCAGTCGCAGACATTGCCGGTGCCGCGCGAGTCCATGGCCGTGCCCGCGCCACAATCCTGGTACACAGCGCCTCCGGTGTAGCACTGCAGCAGGGTAGAGCACAGATGGAGGGTGAAGGGGCGGGTGCAGTTCGTGTCAGAAGTTCAGCACACTTCATACATCCCACGCCCATCATCAGTCATGACTAAAGTTTGGCGGCTGCTGCCCCACGAGCTGCTGCCCTGCCTTATGTTATCCGTGTCCAGCTCTATCGACTCACCCAGTAGAAAAAGGCGCATGCCTTGCACTTGTCGCCGTAGCGGCCAGGCGCTTTGCCGGCGCAGAAGGTGGAGGCGGACACGGTGGTGCAGCCGCCGCCGCCGCTAGGAGCGGGGTTGGTGGGGTTGACCGTGGTGGGGGGCGGCGGCCGCGGGGGCGGGCTGGAGGTTGGCGTCACGATGCCGCCGGTGCCTGAGGGAGGAGGAGCACAGGGGACGACAGGGGTGGCAAAAAAGTGTAGGAGTGTATCGGCGTCAGGCGGCGGGTATTGAGGGGGCAGTTCATTGCATGCACGGGCTTGCTTGCTTGAACCGACCTAGGCTTGTAGCGGGCGGCGCTAGCGGGGCAGTCAAGGAATATGTAATGACTGAGCGAGGCGGCTCTTTCAAGGCGGCATTTTCTTCTACTTCGACCCGTCTACCCCATGCATGCAGAAGCCAATGAACCGTCCCCTCACCGGCCGGGATGCGGATGTCAGCACAGTCACGGAAGATCTGCGGAAGATACAGAGATACAGCACAGCGTGGTCATTAGTTTGATGCGGTGAGGCGGTGCCGTCATGCAACCTCTTGATCATGTGGGCTTCATCTCTGTTGTATGCGTGCTTCTCACTGATATTCCTTAGCAACCTGTGTGCGTGCATCCCACCCCGAGCCCTTGACCGCACATACGCACGCACCTCCGTCCTGGGGGTCGAGGTGGCCGTCCCAACCATGGTCGTGGCGATGGAGGCGCAGTGCGAGAGACCAAACTGGCCCGTTACAGGGTTGTTGCGAGCGGAATAGCTAGGCCCGCACTCAGCGGAGGAGCAGGGGTCGATGCAGGAGTTGGCGGTGCGGTTAACCATCTGCGTGAGGATGGGGTGACAACGGCGCCGTGAGGCGGGTCGTAGCAAGTGAGAGAAGCAGCGCGCGCTGTCCAGAAGAACTGTCTACAGGAGATGGGTTGATGAAGGGCGCGAATGGGGAGTCCCAGATGAACTTTACACCCCTCCCTGGCCCAACTTTACACCCCTCCCTAGCCCCTTAGTAGCAGGTACATACTCACTTGCAGGACGCAACCACCATCGCACGTCACACCGCTAGGCAGTTGCCAGCGAGTCGTGTAGGTCTGGGGTACGCCGTAGGTGCCGGAGGTGATCCACCAACGCTGGGTGGTGGTGTCAACACTGCATGGGCAGGCGGTGGCAGTAAGCATTACTCGGTTGTATTTTGTACGCTTTCGGGCTGAGCAGCGCCGCGTAGCGGGGCTGGGGGAGTGGGGGGGCGAAGGAGTGCTATGGAGCAACGCACAATCTTGCACTTCACGCACAGCCTGCGATGTACGAGCAACGGTTTGCTTATCGCTACACTGTATCGTAGAGACCAGGGAACGTATTGACCCAGCGCGATATATATCCTGGCGCGAACTCTACATGTTCAGAGCCCGGTCGCACCCATAGCCCGAGGAGCAGCCCAGACATCCACTTCAAATGATACCTTGCACTAAGAAGCTGAAAGCAATGTGGTCCGTCAAGGTTGCGCGCTGCTGCGACGATGCATGGTGCGGCGATGCCGACTTCGGTCAAACCTCGGCACTCCAGCCCGGATCGTGCGCACCCTTACAACCTAGCATTACTGGACTCAGAGACGTTAAGGGTGAAGTATTGGCAAGAAGTTTTCCGGGGCCGACGGCAAGGCAAGATGTTTCGTCCCGCCGCATCGATCCTCCTCCCCGCCCCGAAGCGTCGCGCGGAGCGCCCCCGTCCCCCTCCCGCTGCCCCGCCATTCCAGGATTCAGCGCAGTTCCCGGCTTGAGGAAGCAACGGGAGGTCCGCGCTCTTCTGGCTTACTTGGTGAGGATGTTGCTGGCAAAGCACTCCTGGGTCGGGTTGGCGCGCGTGGAGGGACACAGGCGCACGCCAAGCCAGCCGCCGTGGTTGACGGTGATGCGATGCCGGACCGTGATGACAGAGCCCGCCGTGTAGGTGGCTGATAAAGGGTGAAAAGCCGGCAGGCCAGCAGAGGGCGAGAGGGCGACATCAAGGGACAGCGACCTTGGGCTTTTCAAGCCGTGTGAAGGCACCGCATGCGGCACGCACCTTGAATGGCTTGGGGCTGACCGCGGATGTTCAGGTCAGCGAACTCCTGGTGCGGGTCCCCACAAACTGCACGTGCGTGCGTGTGGGCGAGCGAGGGGGGCACTTAGTCATGGCGCAGGTATGCAATGCGTGCCACTATGAATACCACCCACAGGCGAGGGCGGGAACAGACGCAGTTATGCGCAAGCAGAAGTCTCTTACCGTCCGCCTGATCATTGAGGAAACTGCCATCGCTGTGCCTTCGCAGGGGCGAGGGTCCCAGACCGTCACATCGGGGCAGTGACTTGCGTTAGCTGCCCATTTGCTTCCGAACATCTGCAAGCGTCCGTGCGTGCGCTTAAGCCGACTTGAGCACATTGCACTTCACCACACGTGTTTAGTATTGGCGTTTGCGGGTGCCTAGGTCGACAGCACCTAGTGTTCTCACCTCCAGCAGCTATCCACTCTGCATGGCCGATGACCCTGGCGCGTGACAACGGCCGGGGGACTCGAGGAACCCGTGGGCGTGGCATCCGACGGCGGCCATCGCGACCAAAGTCGCGACGACTGCGAAGAACGCTCTGCAACAGCGCCGGGCAAGCACCTTTAAGCCGAGGAACCAAACAGGGAAGTCGTGCGATCAACCCACTTGCTGGCGCGGAGAGAACTCATGGTGCTACACCCGTCGGCGCGCGCGGTTTGGCTGAAACTTGAGTGAAGCTAGCACGCGCAGACTGGCGGTGTCACAGGTTCGCCGCAGAAGAAGTAAATAGGGGAAGTGTTTGTTTGGAGCCCGGCTTCCGTGGGCATTATATGGGCCTCCCGACAGACCCGTACGGCAGCGAGCCGAAAGCAGGCCCAGGAGGCCCAGGAGGCCCACCTACCACACGCGTGTCCACACGCCCCCGAACCTCAGATACCCCGGCCTAACGAGTCACTTCAGATGCTCACACGTGCCGTCCCTGTACTTGAATATCCGTGTGGCCGTAAAGCACAGAGCGGCTGCTGCACGCATGCAGTGGGCTGCTGATGGAATGGCGGCGGGGTCACGCACAGGCGTGCGTGGCAGCCGTGCGAAGCCAGCACGGGGTCGACACACAGAGCGTCAAGGAGCAAGAGTTGCCTGATCTTGCGTTCCGGTACAACGCGGCGAAGTCACACACGTTGCACAAAGGGTTGGAGGTTGAGTCGACGGCGATGGGCCCACTGGGTTCTGGCGTGGACCCTCATGTAAACCCTGACATGCCCGTGCTTGGTTGAAGTAAATTAGACAGCTGTCGAGTTAAGTGGCGTTGTACGAAAGTGAATGCGGCAAGGTACGATAGGTCGAGTTGACGGCACCCAGGGCAGTGCCGCTATCTTGGTTTCGTGTTCGTGCAAGTGCAAGCTTCGTTCACGAGGGATATTGGATGGTCGCCTCAACGCAATACCCGGATTTGGTGCCCATGTACCAAAGTTTCAGGCCCCCGCTGACCACCTTTCGGACAGCTGAGCCAAGCGGTGGGAACACTGCTGCGGCAAGGGCTGCCTGGCGGAAGGAATCATGGGGTCTATCTAGGCCCCTGGAACGCCAAGCAAGGGGCCAGCAGGGCGGGGTTGGGTGACGGGGAACTGTTTCTAACAGGGCTTTTCCCCTGAAGCAGTACTGAACCGTGTGTTATGCATGCTCCCTGAGCTCATGGTTGACGGGGACCAAGGTGTACTTGGCGGAGAACAGCTCCTGGCGAGGGGACGGAGCGCAGGGCATGACAGTGCCAGCTGCAGGCAGGACACCCCCCAGACACCGCCAGGGAAGACAGCAGCAGGCAGTCACCGGTACGGGCGGCATCCGCGTCGGCTCTCCGGCAGCACATAAGGCATCCCGACCCCGACCCAAGGGGGGCGGGTTAACAGAACAGCACTGAGCCTTCGCTTTCGTACCAAGTGCTCAACTTGACACGTGTTCGCTTAAACGATAAATCTGCCCCCGGCACGGGCATATATATCTGGACGCACCAAGTATGCACACCAAACAAGCCAAATAGACGGGGTTCAAGTGAAATGAGGACAGCAAGCGCGTGCTAGCTGGAGCCTGTCTGCGGCGGGTGCAGCGGTGCGCGCACGCAAGCCAGGTTTACATGAGGGAGCCCAGTGGGCCCATCGCCGTCGACTCAACCTCCAACCCTTTGTGCAACGTGTGTGACTTCGCCGCGTTGTACGCAAGATCAGGCAACTCTTGCTCCTTGACGCTCTGTGTGCCGACCCCGTGCTGGCTTCGCACGGCTGCCAGGCACGCCGGTGCGTGACCCCGCCGCCATTCCATCAGCAGCCCACTGCATGCGTGCAGCAGCCGCTCTGTGCTTTACGGCCACACGGATATTCAAGTACAGGGACGGCACGTGTGAGCATCTGAAGTGACTCGTTAGGCCGGGGTATCTGAGGTTCGGGGGCCTGTGGACACGCGTGTGGTAGGTGGGCCTCCTGGGCCTCCTGGGCCTGCTTTCGGCTCGCTGCCGTACGTCTGTTGGGAGGCCCATATAATGCCCACGGAAGCCGGGCTCCAAACAAACACTTGCCCCGTTTACTTCTTCTGCGGCGAACCTGCACCGCCAGTCTGCGCGTGCAAGCTTCACTCAAGTTTCAGCCAAACCGCCGACGGGTCGGCGCGCACAAGCACCATGAGTACTCTCCGCGCCAGCAAGTGGGTTGATCGCATGACTTCCCTGTTTGGTTCCTCGGCAAAAAGGTGCTTGCCCGGCGCTGTTGCAGAGCGTTCTTCGCAGTCGTCGCGACTTTGGTCGCGATGGCCGCCGTCGGATGCCACGCCCACGGGTTCCTCGAGTCCCCGTTGTCACGCGCCAGGGTCATCGGCCATGCAGAGTGGATAGCTGCTGGAGGTGAGAACACTAGGGGCTGCCAAGCAACCTAGGCACCCACAAACGTCAATACTAAACACGTGTGGTAAAGTGCAACGTGCAAGTCGGCTTAAGCGCACGCACGGACGCTCGCAGATGTTCGGAAGCAAATGGGCAGCTAACGCAAGTCACTGCCCCGATGTGTCCTCCAGGGAATGGTCTGGGACCCCAGCCCCTGCGAAGGTACAGCGATGGCAGTTTCCTCAATGATCAGGCGGACGGTAAGAGACTTCTGCTTGCGCATAACTGCGTCTGTTCCCGCCCTCGCCTGTGGGTGGTATTCATAGTGGCACGCATTGCATACCTGCGCCATGACTAAGTGCCCCCCTCGCTCGCCCACACGCACGCACGTGCAGTTTGTGGGGACCCGCACCAGGAGTTCGCTGACCTGAACATCCGCGGTCAGCCCCAAGCCATTCAAGGTGCGTGCCGCATGCGGTGCCTTCACACGGCTTGAAAAGCCCAAGGTCGCTGTCCCTTGATGTCGCCCTCTCGCCCTCTGCTGGCCTGCCGGCTTTTCACCCTTTATCAGCCACCTACACAGCGGGCTCTATCATCACGGTCCGGCATCGCATCACCGTCAACCACGGCGGCTGGCTCGGCGTGCGCCTGTGCCCCTCCACGCGCACCAACCCGACCCAGGAGTGCTTTGCCAGCAACATCCTCACCAAGTAAGCCAGAAGAGCGCGGACCTCCCGTTGCTTCCTCAAGCCGGGGAACTGCGCTGAATCCTGGAATGGCGGGGCAGCGGGATGGGGACGGGGGCGCTCCGCGCGACGCTTCGGGGTGGGGTGGAGGACCGATGCGGCGGGACGAAACACCTTGCCATGCCGTCGGCCCCGGGCAAGCCAATACTACACCCTTAACGTCTCTGAGTCCAGCAATGCTAGATAGTAAGGGTGCGCACGATCCGGGCTGGAGTGCCGAGGTTTGACCGAAGTCGGCATCGCCGCAACATGCATCGTCGCAGCAGCGCACAACCTTGACGGACCACATTGCTTTTAGCTTCTTAGTGCAAGGTATCATTTGAAGTGGATGTCTGGGCTGCTCCTCGGGCTATGGGTGCGACCGAGTTCTGAGCATGTAGAGTTCGCGCCATATAATCGCGCTGGGTCAATACGCTCCCTGGTCTCTACGATACAGTGTAGGGATAAGCAAACCATTGCTCGTACATCGCAGGCTGTGCGTGAAGTGCAAGATTGTGCGTTGCTCCATAGCACTCCTTCGCCCCCCCACTCCCCCAGCGTCCCCCAGCCCCGCTACGCCGCTCTGCTCAGCCCGAAAGCGTACAAAATACAACTGAGTAATGCTTACATGTCTGAAATGTCCGCCTGCCGCTACTGCCACCGCCTGCCCATGCAGCGTTGACACCACCACCCAGCGTTGGTGGATCACCTCTGGCACCTACGGCGTACCCCAGACCTACACGACTCGCTGGCAACTGCCTAGCGGTGTGACGTGCGATGGTGGTTGCGTCCTGCAAGTGAGTATGTACCTGCTACTAAGGGGCTAGGGAGGGGTGTAAAGTTCATCTGGGACTCCCCATTCGCGCCCTTCATCAACCCATCTCCTCTAAACAGTTCTTCTGGACAGCGCGCGCTGCTTCTCTCACTTGCTACGACCCGCCTCACGGCGCCGTTGTCACCCCACCCTCACGCAGATGGTTTACCGCACCGCCAACTCCTGCATCGACCCCTGCTCCTCTGCTGAGTGCGGTCCTAGCTACTCCGCTCGCAACAACCCTGTTACGGGCCAATTTGGTCTCTCGCACTGCGCCTCCATCGCCACGACCATGGTTGGGACGGCCACCTCGACCCCCAGGACCGAGGTGCGTGCGTATGTGCGGTCAAAGGCTCGGGGTGGGATGCACGCACACAGGTTGCTAAGGACTATCAGTGAGAAGCGCGCATACAACAGAGATGAAGCCCACATGATCATTAGGTTGCATGACGGCACCGCCTCACCGCATCAAACTAATGACCAAGCTGTGCTTATCTTGTATCTTCCTCAGATCTTCCGCGACTGTGCTGACATCCGCATCCCGGCCGGTGAGGGGACGGTTCATTGGCTTCTGCATGCATGGGGTAGACGGGGTCGAAGTAGAAGAAAATGCCGCTTCAAATTAGAGGAAAGAGCCACCTCAGTCATTACATACCCCTGATTACGGCCTGGGGTTATTAAGCACAGGCGTGGGGCGGGTCGCATGCACAGCTTGACTGCCCCGCTAGCCCCGCCCGCTACAAGCCTAGGTCGGTTCAAGCAAGCAAGCCCGTGCATGCAATGAACTGCCCCTTCAATACCCGCCGCCTGACGCCGATATACTCCTATACATTGTTGCCACCCCTATCGTCCCCTGTGCTCCTCCTCCCTCAGGCACCGGCGGCGTCGTGACGCCAACCTCCAGCCCGCCCCCGCGGCCGCCGCCCCCCACCACGGTCAACCCCACCAACCCCGCTCCTAGCGGCGGCGGCGGCTGCACCACCGTGTCCGCCTCCACCTTCTGCGCCGGCAAAGCGCCTGGCCGCTACGGCGACAAGTGCAAGGCGTGCGCCTCGTTCTACTGGGTGAGTCGACAGACTGGACACGGTTGACATAAGGCAGGGCAGCAGCTCGTGGGGCAGCAGCCGCCAAACTTTAGTCATGACTGATGATGGGCGTGGGATGTACGAAGTGTGCTGAACTTATGACACGAACTGCACCCGCCCCTTCACCCTCCATCTGTGCTCTACCCTGCTGCAGTGCTACACCGGAGGCGCTTTGTACCAGGATTGTGGCGCGGGCACGGCCATGGACTCGCGCGGCACCGGCAACGTTTGCGACTGGCCGTACAACATTGTGTGCTGAGCAGGGATAGCATGCGGAGAAGCAATGGACGGTGGTAGGGAGTAAAGCGGGGTATGGAAGTTAGCTTGATAACTGATCGACTTCAGGGTCAGTGAGGGGGGGCGAAGAATCCCGTTGTGTAGTCCTTGTGGGATATAGCGCATGTGAAAGCGCTAGGCAGGTAGGGATGACTCCGGCTCCCGACGTGGGGCTCCGAGGAACTCGATCTGGTTCTCTGAGGAATTTGATCTCGGCGAAGCTTTGTAAACAACAGAAACAGCAGAGGGAAAGGCACTCAACGAGTCTTGTGCCAAAACAGCCTCATCCGTTGCCGGCGGGTGCACTGGTGTGCAGTGGGCCAGCGATGAAGGGGCCAAAGGGACCCAGGAACTTGCCACCGTTAGGCCCTCAGCTAACCCTGATGCATCAAACCGGCCCGCGCGGGCTGGGCATTTGGCCCCCAGCTAGAGGCCGGCTGCGTTGGATCAGGTATCCGCGCGTCCCTGGCGAATCCCGGAGGCCTTGACACTTGGCCCGGGCGTAACCGGCGTAACCGCACTCGAGACGTGGCATACAAGGGCTGCACAACAACCGCCGGACAATGGCGCTTGACAATGAGGCTTTGGGTCCTGGGGCGCTTGGCCAAGCGGGGCCCGCAAGGTGTCGACCGGGGTCCCACCCACACAAAGCCAAAGTGATCTAGAAACGTGCCATGCTTAGGCCACCGTTAGGCCTTCAGCTAACCTGATGCATCAATACAGCTCCAGCAGCCCAAAGACGGGATGCACAGATAGCCTTCGACACTCGGGTCTGGTGTCGGGTCTCCCCTTTTCTCCTCCGTCACTTGATCACCACCGACAATCCCTGCCTTTCCTGTACCTCACCTCTGCTTGCTCCTACCGGTATCTACAGCTCATCCCGCACTCCCCCATCGCCCCATCACCACAGCCGTGCCGTGCCCGCGCCCATGTCTACCCTACAGCTCGTCCCGCGCCCCCGCCTCCGCCTCCGCACCTCCCGCCTCCGCCCCTGCCTGCCCCCCCGCCCTCCGCTGCAGCCACTCCAGCGCCACCCCCGCCTGCAGCGCCGCCCCCAGGGGCAGCTGGGTCTCGTCGAGGGCGAAGCGGGGCGTGTGCAGGCCCGCGTCGGTGCCCAGGGCGGGGTCGCCGGTGCCCAGGAACGTAAAGGCGGCCTGGAGGGGGAGGATTCAGGAAAGGTGGGGAAGGGGACAAAGAGGTGAGGAGGTGCGCCGGTAAGGGGCGGAGGGCGGGGTCGCTGGTGCCTCGGAAAGCGAAGGCGGCCTGCGCGCGAGCTGGGACGGATGAGAGAGGTGGGTGGGGTCGACGGCGCACTGCTGGGCCGAGGGACGGCGGGAGCGGGTTGAAGCGAGGGATGGAGACCAATCAAGACCCCTGCCAGTTCCTCGCCTGGCGGCCTGCTCTGCACCACAGACCCCGGCCACTGGCAGGCATCACCAGCTCACCTGCTTGACCGCGGGCCCGTAGAAGGAGAAGTCCTCCGCCGCCATCATGGGCTCCACCACCACCGCCCGGCCCGGACCCGCCCCCCCTTGCCCCTCGTCCCCCTCCCCCCCCTGCCCCCCCTGGAGCAGCCCCGAGGCCACGTCCAGGACCAGCGCCGCCATGGCCGCCTCGTTCTGCGGCGGGGGAGGGGCGGGAGGGGTGGGATGGGGTGGAGGGGTGGATTCTGCAGCGGGCGGGTGTGTTTTTTTGGCAACGAGGAAACCGTAAGCAAGCAGAAAGCCCGGCGAGACCCCGAAGTAGTGAGGCGCCAGCGGGAGGGGTGTGTGAAGGGCTGCTCGCGGAAGGTGTGCGTGTGTGTGGAGAGGTGGAGGGTTGGGGAACAGTGAGCGGCCGGGCGCAGGGACGAGCGTGGGGATGGAGAAAACAGCCAACCCCGCGCAGGCCCAGGGCTTGGAGCGGGCGACGAGGCTGGGCGGGGTGGAGGGGTGGGGTGGGCCGACGCGGACTTGAGGTGAGACTGGTTCGAGCAGTGCAGGCCGGAGGAAAGATGCATGCCCGGTGCCAAGCCGGATACGCATCTCATAGATACCTGTGTGGGCGGGTACGGCACAGCGCTCCACGTGACGTTCTCTGCCGTACAGCCGTACGCCGCCGCCACGCCCGCCGCCACTTGCTCCAGGCGGGTGTGCAGGCGCTCGAAGGTGGGGGCCGTGAGGGCGCGGATGGTCCCCACCAGCTCCACCTGCATGGGGGGGCGTGGAGTTGGGTGTGTTGAAAGGCGGAGGCACTGCAAGAGAGATCCAGAGAGTTGGTGTCAGAGGAGGGGCACGACGCAACGGGGAATACTCAGGTGGATGATTCGCACCAGCTCCACCTGCAGGGGGGTGGACGGTGGAGCATGCTCGAGGCTTGAGAGACTTGATGGCTGGTCTCCGCCGGAGCTCTCTAGAGGGTGCGGGAGGCTGGCGGCATCCTGCCGTACGACCCTGCCTGTGCAGGGTACGCTGGGGCGTAGATGGGGTCTGCGTCACACCCGCAGCTCACCGATTCGGGAATGACGTTGGCCGCGCCCGGGCCCGTGTTGATTCTGCGCGGCGGCAGGGCAGATCACGATGACGAACGGCAAGGCAGGGCAGGGCAGGGCCTCACATAGTTGCATCCTCGAAGGTCGGGACCATGCTTAGCCCAAAACGCAACTCCGTTCGAACACCTAGAAGGCTTTTCGCCCCTCCCGCAGGTTGAACCCACAGGCGCCAATTCAACCTCCAACAACCGATCCTCACCCAGCCCCACAATCCCCGGACCCCACTCCAAGATTCGTATCCCCGATCCCCCATCCCCAGCCCTCACCGCGACACCGTGACCACGGCCGAGTCTATGGGCGACGTCTCCCGCGACACGATCGCCTGCAGCGCCATGACCACGGCGCTGGCCGCCAGCACGGGGTCGCGGGTGGTGTGCGGCAGCGCCCCGTGGCCCCCCAGGCCCCGGACCGTGACGGCGAAGCGGTCGGATGCGGCCATGATGGTGCTGGGGCGGGTGCCGATGGTACCTGACAGGGGGAGGGGGGGGGGGGGGGAGGGAGGGGGATGGGCAAGGGACGCGGGGCTTAGTTGTTGGCGCCGGGTAGGCGGTGGTACTTGAGGCAGGCCAGGGGAGTGGTCTGGGGATGCGGCCTTCATGGTGGGGGCGGGGTGAGTGCCGGTGGTGCCTGTCGGGATCGCGGCCACCAAGCCCAAGTCCGAGCCTACCCCCCGCCAGCATGTCCGAGATGACATGCCCAGCCCAAGCCCAAGCCCCGGCCCCAGCCCGCCACCCACCCGCCGGCATGCTGGGCATCACGTGCACCCCGTGGATGGCCTCCACCCCCTCCAGCGCCCCCTCCGCGATCAGCCGCCGCGCGCCGCCCAGGCCCTCCTCCGCCGGCTGGAAGAGGAGCACCACGCGGCCCGGCAGGGAGGCCTCACGCGCCTTGAGCAGTCTGGTGTGCGGTGGGTGTGTGGGGGTGGTGGGGATGGAGGGCAGCGGGAATCAAGCCTGGGTGGTGGCTGGTCCGCACGCGGCCCTTGCGCTTCCCTGCAAGCCTCCGGCGCCGGCCCTCTAGTGGAGGGCGTGGCAAGGGACATGCAGCGTGGGCGGTCAAAGCAGAGGCAACACGGTCGGGCCAGGGAGTGGGGAGGAAGCAATCTCCAGGCTCCATGCCCAAGACCTGCCCCGAGCTCCGAGACCCGGAGCTCGCCCGGGACACGACGGACCTAACGCTCTGGATTTGGGTGCGCATCGGGCTTGTTGGCTGCCGCCTTATCGTGCCGTATCGTGCCCACAGGCCCCCACCCTCCCCACCCAGGCCCCTACCGCGCCGCCCCCAGCAGCATGGCCATGTGGCCGTCATGGCCGCACGCGTGCATGCGGCCCCGTGTCGTACTCTTGTACGGCAAGTCCAGCTCCTCTGCGTTGGGTGAAGGACGGGGTCGGGGCCAGTACTGAGTGTGTGGGGGCGCGGGTTGAAACCTGATTGGCCCCGTTATGGGCCAAAGCCACCGCGGCTTGGGTGGGATAATCCCCGGAAAGCCTTGCCGCTTGGCTGACACTTCGACTATGCGCCACACGGCCCCGCACGAACTCCTTCACCGCCCCTGCCCAGCCCCCGGCCTAATGCCGCGACCGCCACCACACCTGTAATGGGTAGGCCGTCCATGTCGGCCCTCAGTGCGATGACCGGCCCCTCAGCGGCACCTGGGCAGGGTTCGGCGGGGAGGCGGAACTTACGCAAAGCATTGCCGCACACCCTACCCGTCAGGTTCAGTGGGCTGACACCGTAGAGCTGTCCCCGGCGCGACTCCACAGCTACGCCCCTGCCCAAGCATTGGGAATCATGACAATCATGGCCCCGGTGTAGCTCTCCATCCCTGTGAACCCCGCTTCAAGGCCCGAGACGGGCGGGCCCCGCCTCGCAGGAGGCACAGGCCCAGAAGACCCAAGGCGTGCAAGCCATACTCCTCTTTCTCCACAGACTGTACTCCGGGCGGACGGAGGGACTCCTAATACGGACTCCTAACGGAGGGATTCCCACAGCTGGCAGGTCTGCCACCGCTAGAGGTGTCTCCACCGCAAGAGGGGGTGCCCACCGCTTCCTGTGCTCCTCAGCACGCCGCTGCGGGAGCCCCAGCGCACCGATGGGCCCCGCCCGGATGCCGGTGATGCCCAGAGGGTACGTGTACGGTATGCCCAGCTCGTCCAACTGCTGCCGTACGTAGGCGCTGGTGTTGAACTCCTCGAAGAAAAGCTCGGGGATGGTGTGCAGCTGTGGGGGAGGGAGTGGTCGGGGAGGCAGGGGTGGCCGGCTGCGGGTCGCTTCGACAGCGTCAACTTCTTGTCTAGCCCTTTATGAACACACTGTGCCAGCTGAGAATACTGACATGCTGTCAGCCCCTCGGTCATGGAGTGAACCCCAAGCCGCCCTCCTACGTGCCGGCGCCATCGCAGGATGGCCTCGACGGAGGCGGGGCTCCGAGCCTCCTCCAGCAGCGCAGCGAAGGCCGCCCCCGTGAGCACCGTTTCAGCAACGGTGGATTGCAGCAGAGCTAAGCAGCAGCCAGTTAAGAGCAGGGCCCTGAAGCGTGTCGTCATGTCGGGTGTTGCGGGCGGTTCACAGCCCTTGTCCCACGTCTGAAGCAGTAAGCGACTTGCAGGCTTTTACGTGTGCGTAATGTAGTAGTGAGCGAGTTGAAGCAGAGGGCTGTTGTCTGCATTGCGCTGATTGGTCGGGCCTCGCGAATTTGCGTGCGTGTGCCTCCGCGACGCTGCCACGCGTGCTGTCAGTAAAACAGCCCTCACTCAAGCTCCGAGACTGCTCGGGGTCGAGGTTCGCCAGCGTTTCGCGCTGCAAGCGCTACGAGCCTCTCGTCGACCGAACCTCGCGATCCCCGCGGAGCCCTTCGCGACTCCCCCAGAAGGTGTGAATCACCGGCTCTGCTCACCATAGCGTCGTGGCGGGCAAGTCGGGGCCCCTCCTGGCGCGTCGCCTGCGCATGTCCGCGCCATCCTCAGCCACACGCCGTGCTTCTCCCGACCCCACAGGCCCGTAACCATGGCCCTCGCCTCTCACCGTCGCGTGGGCGCTCCGTCGCTGAGCTCGCGCTCGCGGCTGCCCCAGCCCCGCACCCCGCTCCATCTCCGCCAGCGGGCCGCCCCATCCCCGGCCACCGCCCTCGCGGCCCTGCCTGCCAACAAGGAGGCAGACGTTATCGTTATCGGTGCCGGAATCGCGGGCCTCAGCGCTGCCGTGGAGCTACAGAAGGCCGGCGCGTCGCCGCTGGTGCTGGAGGCAAGCGACGGCGTGGGCGGCCGCTCCCGCACCGACGTGAGCCCTGCGACAGGGGTTAGGGGGGCCACACGTGACCCGTACGGCAATCTGTACGGCACCGTACGCCACATCTTATGTCCGGGGTGATGTATGTACCCGGAGGTCCTTGCCTCCGACGGGGCGGTGACCGCGTGCCGTGCGTGGAGAGGGACCCAGGGAAAGAGCAGCAAGCGTCAACCAATCTCGTGCCTCTGTGACCCAACCCGTGTGGAACAACCTCACACACAATTGCACCTCCCAACCGCTTGTGCAGGTGGTGGACGGGTTTCTGCTGGACCGGGGCTTCCAGATCTTCCTCACGGGTGGGGTCATGGGGTGGGGCGGGGTGGGGAGGGGTGGAGGCGGCGGAGGACTTTAGGGCAGGAGAAGGGTGGGGCGAGGGAGGTCTAGGCTTCCGGATTCCTCACGGGTTGGCGGGTGGATGGGAGGGGGTTGGGGGTGGGTGGCGCGAGGGAAGCGTGGGGATGGTCCTTGAACTTTAACCGAGTGGCAGTGGCGGGGAATGGGCCCCCAAGAGCGATGGCGCGGAAGGAGCGTGTGAGGGCGGGACCGGACGAGGATCCTCGTGGAGGGGACAAGGCGCCCTCAGGCACTCATGCCTGCGGTGCTCTCCCCACCTCCCAATCTCCCCACCTCCCAATCTCCCAATCTCCCAACCTCCCAACCTCCCAACCTCCCAATCTCCCAACCTCCCAACCTCCCAACCTCCCAACCTCCCAACCTCCCAACCTCCGCCCCCAGGCTACCCCGAGTGCCAGACCGCTCTGGACTATGAGGCCCTGCAGCTGCAGCCCTTCTACGCGGGGGCACTGGTGGGGAGGGAGGGGGGCGGGGGGGGGATGCACTGAAGGCACATCTATGAAGGGGCGCGCTGGTGGGTAGACAGTGGGCTGGACAGGGCGGAGGGACGAGGAGGAGGGTGGGGAGGGGTTGCTACGGGGGCCTCAAGAACACCCCGCCCGCCTCCAAGCCCCCATTCCCCCCCCCCAGGTGTGGTCGGGCGGCGCCTTCCACCGGGTGGCAGACCCCCTGCGCCACTTCACGGGTGGGGAGGGAGAAGGGGAAGGGGAAGGGGAAGGGGGAGGGAGAGGGAGAGGGGGAGGGGAGGGGGGAGCGATGGGCAAGGTGGGGGAGGGGTCCACCGGGAGGGTCAGAGTGGGAGGCATCTGGCGACGGAGGGTACGGGGAAGAAGGAGGAGGGAGGGTGGCGCGATGGGCAGTGGGGAGGATCCACCCAGACGGCCGGCGTGGCGCTGATCGGCTCGGGACCCATACCAACCCTTCTAAGGGTACAGAAGCGCTCGTGCATGTCAGCTGCGCGCGACTAGCGGCAGCTCACCGGGTCCATACGGGGTCCATACGGGGCCCACACACGGGGCCCAGATAAGCCTAGACGGGTCCAGACGAGTCAGCTGCGACGGCCCAGCGGCAGCTCACGCGATCTGGGCCCCCCCCCTACGCAGACGGCCTGGCCTCCCTGCCCAACCCCATTGGGTCGGTGGGGGACAAGATCAACGTGGGCATCTTCAGGTGGGGGGGGTGGGGGGGCATGAGAGGGGGTGGATCTTGGGGCCTGGAGGCAAGGGGGTAAAGGCGGAGAAGGGGCGGGGGAGTGGTGGGGAGAGGCGGGGGACAAGTTCAACTTGGGCATCTTCCGGTAGGGAGGGGGTCAGAGGCCAAGGGGGAAGGGGGGCCTTGGCTAAGGGCGGGTGGTGATTTTGTGGGGGGGGCAAAAGGGTGGAGCGGGGCGCAGATGGCGCCCAGGCATCCCCGAGGCCCAGGCATCAAGACTTGACTCGAGGGTTGGCATTGCGCGTCTTTGGTCGGCCCTGGGACAGAGGCAATGGGGGGATGGAGCAGGGGGGAGCCGGGCTCGGCTGGCGCCCGGCTCTACCAGCATGGCTCCACCGCCCCTCCCTCTCCCTCTCCCGCCTTCCCCCCTCCCCCCCTGCCCCCCCTGCCCCCCTCAGGCTCAAGTGCCTGCTGGGTTCCCTGGATGAGATGCTGGCCCGACCCGAGACCACCACCCTGGAGCGACTGAGGGTGAGAGGAAGGGCGGAGAGGCCGCGCTGGAGGGCGGTTGGGTTACTAGAAGGGTTGGCAAGGTCGGCAAACCCTTCTCATAACTCCCGGCCCGCCTCTCCCTCAGCATCTAAAACCCGTCCCATCCATCTGCCTCCCTCCCCCCCTCCCCCTCCCCCCCCCAGGCCGAGGGCTTCTCCGAGTCCATCATTGACCAGTTCTTCAGGCCCTTCCTGGGGGGTGAGTGTTTGTGGGGAGGGAGGTTGGGAAGGGGAGTCCCCCCCTCTCTTGAGGCCCGTCCTGGGGGGAGAGCCCAAACTGCGTCCCTGGCCGTATCTGTGCTCATGCTCTCCCCCCACCCCCACCCCCAACCACCACCACCACCCCCTCCCCAGGCATCTTCTTCGACCGCCAGCTGCGCGTGTCCTCCCGCCTGTTTGAGTTCGTCATGCGCATGCTGGCCACGGGGGCCAACTGCCTGCCGGCGGCGGGCATCGGGGCCATGGGCACACAGCTGGCGGCCAAGCTGCCCAAGGACGCCGTGTGCCTGGGTGGGTGCAATGGCGGGTGTCCGTGTTAGGGGGGTGGCGGCCGGTGTGACCAATGAGCGGGGGTGAGGGTGGGGGAGAGGTGTAAGGGGCCATGGGGGCACGTGGCCAGGCTTCCCTGGGAGGCGGTGTGCCTGGGTGGGTGGCGGGTGGGGGCAGGGGATGGAGCGGGATGTCCATGGGTCCGCGGCCTGTCCCCTGCCGGTTTGCCAACAGCCCGCCGTTTCCGCAACGTAACCGTAACCCAACTGCCCAACCGCAGGCGCCCGCGTTGACTCTGTGTCCGGCAAGTCCGTGCGCCTGGCGGACGGTACGGCGCTGACCGCGCGGCGGGGCGTGGTGGTGGCGGTGGAGGGGCCCGAGGCGGGTCGCATGCTGGGGGGGGCCATGCAGGTGCGTGTGTGGGGCCTGGGGGGGGAGGGAGGGAGGGCTGGGGGGAGGGCTGGGTGGGGGCATGCAGGTGCGGGACCGGGGGAGAGGGCTGGGGGGGGGGGGATTGGATGCCGTATCTAAGTGAAAGGGTAGGTTAGGGAGCCCATGCAGGTCCGTTCCTTGGGGCAAGAGGTTGGCGGTTAGCGGTTTCAGCCTTGCACGTGATTGCAGCCGTTGGCCCGCTCGAAACCACTTCACCATGGCGCGTGTGTGTTCCCGAGGGTGGGGGGACAGGTCAGCGCGTGGAGCGGGGGGAAACACAGAGCCCGGTCCATGCGTTCTGAGCCCCTCCCCCTCGCCGCTGCCCCCTCGCCCGCAGTCCACCCCAAGCAAGCCCGAGCCGGGCGTGGGCACGTGCTGCCTCTACTTCAAGGTGGGAGGGAAATGAGAGGGCAGGGAGGCTGGTGCTTGAGGCCATGCCTGAGATCGTCTTGGTAGGGATTGCAGAATTACGACCGGCGCTCCCTGGCCTAGCCACGCCTAGCCACGCCTTGCCTAGCCTTGCCCTAGGCCGGCCATGCGCCCTCTGCACGCTCTGGGGCCGAGCCTGCGCGTACGCCCGCCCCTCTCCCCCCCCCCTCCCCCCCAGGCCGCCAAGCCGCCCTCCCCCGAGCCCATCCTCTACCTCAACGGCCAGGAGGGGGGCATCGTCAACAACTGCTGCTTCCCATCCACCGTGGCGCCCTCGTACGCGCCGCCGGGGCAGGTGCGCGAAATCGTATCAAAACGTTCGTGCCTATGTCTTTGCCAACAATCATCCCCCGCCAACATGTCTGCCCTCCTGCCTGAAAGATTCCGTGTGACGAAGCCCCTGACTCCTACCTCCTGTCTCTTTTGGACCCTCGTGTCCGTGTCCACCTCTGGCACGCCCCCCTGCCCCCTGCGTCCTTCCTCCCATGTGTTCGTACCCCTCCCTCCCGTTCACCCCACTACCCTCCAGACCCTCGCCTCCACATTGTGCATTCCCCATGTCTGCCCTCCTGTCTCAATTACGTGAAACCCCTCGTCCTCCCTCAACCCCTCCTATGTAACCATATCCCTCCTTACCCCTCCTTACCCCTCCCCCCCCTCCTGTCCGCCCCCAGACCCTGGTCTCCCCTGCCTGCCCTTCTGTCTCAACCACGTGAAACCCCTCGTCCTCCCTCAACCCCTCCTATGTAACCATATCCCTCCCCCCCCCCTGTCCCCCCCAGACCCTGGTCTCCGTGTCCACCATCGGCACCCACGACGACCTGAGCGACGCCGCCCTGGAGGCGGCCGTACGGCAGCAGCTGGCGGGCTGGTTCGGGGCGGGCGAGGTGGCGGGCTGGAGCCACCTGCGCACCTACCGCATCCCCTTCGCGCAGCCCAACCAGGTGGGGTCGGGGGGGGGGGGCTAGATGGGAAGGCGGGGTATGGGAAGTGATCGAGGGGTCTGAGAAACTTGTAGGTTCGAGGAGGGGATTCGTGCCAGGGTGCCTGCTGCTACTTGGAGCCAGCCTAACCAGGCGTGTGTGGGGGGAGTTAGGGGACAGGGGACAGGAAGGAAGGGAGAGTTTCGGGGGTGAGATCATGCGAACTGGGGAAGAGGGGGAGGGTTTATGATGAGGGGAGCAGAGGGGAGGCCTACCAAGGGGTCTTGTGGGGCGGGGCTGATTATCTGCGAGCTGGGCACGGATCAGGGGGGCTCCATGGAGGTTCCGTGCTCCCCCCCACCCCCACCCCACCACGTGTCCCCCCCCAGGCGCCCCCCACCAACTTCTCCCGCCCCGTGGCCCTGGGCGGGGGGGTGTACGTGTGCGGCGACCACCGCGACTCAGCCACCTTCGATGGGGCCGTCAAGTCGGGGCGCCGCGCGGCGGCGGCGCTGCTGGCCGGCAAGTAACCAGAACGTTGGCGGCGTTCACGGATGTCAATGGTTGAACCCCGCTCAAGTGATCAAGACGTTGTCGGACTGCGCGTCAAGATACGGTACTTGGAGGGAGGTCGAGCGAGGGCCGAGCAGCCTTCGGCTGTCAGCGGCTCAAGAGCAGCGTGTGAAGAATACTTGTTGAGGGATACTTGGAGGGAGGTCGAGCAAGGGCTACGGCACTGCTGGTGCTGCTGGCGGTCATGAAGGGGGGCTCGCAGATTTCAGAATCGGAATCACAAGCTTCCGCCGCCATGCCGCGATCAACGGGGAGCTAGGGAGCTGATGGAGCAAGGCGGACGGAGACGGAAGGCGGGGCGGGGGCCCTTGCGCTGCCAGGGCCACGTTCAGAGCAGCAACTGCAGGCGCAGGCGAGCAAGCGCCGCCTGGCAAAGACAGAGGAGCACCTGGTTGTTCGATGGGTGTTGCTCGATGGGTGTTGCGAGGGAGCTGGCCTTCCCGGCAGATGGTACGGACTTTGAGGGAAGTCGATACGTGAAGCCCAGCGGCCAGTGCCAGGCCCCTTCGTTAGGGAAGGCGCCTTTTTGGGTGGGCTTGGTGCCTGATAAGGCCTGATCAATAGCTTGGTGCGTTGGTGGTGGGCGTAGGCCACGCTCGAATGGACTGCAGCGGTACGAACTCAACATCGGGAAACAGTAGGGACGCTGCACTAGCTAGCTGATGGTATATGGCTGTTGCAAGACGAGCGCGTGTAGGAACTGCAGTTGCGCAATCGACCCAAGGGGCAGGCCGCAAGGCCAGGGGCGTGATCCACCCGGATGGCGAGCTCCATCAATTTTGTCGGATTCTGGCGCACTTCCGCGGCACTGTGCCGGACAGAGAGAGACACGTGATGCACCCTTGTAATATCCGGGTTTCTTCTCATTTACACCACCGCCGGCCCTACGGCGCGGACAGACCGCACCGCAGCCGGCGGGCACGGAGCCTCCAGCTCAGCCCAGGACCCTCAAACTCGCCCTCGCCCCTTGCGGCATCGCTATCCTCCCAATGCCGCAACAGCTGTACCACCGCGACACGCCACTAGATCTGGATCGCGCGGGTGGCGGGCGGGGGACCACCAGACCTCGCCTCCCGACTCTGTACAAGTCCGCAAGTACACCGCTGCTGCGCCTCGACGCCAGCGCCCCTTCCACTCGGCAACACACCTCGGGCACGCGGCCTCGCGGGAGGAACGAGCCCCGAGCATCAACGACAACCCCCAACGTTTTTTCTTCTCTCCTCAGCCAGTGGGACGCCTTTCGCCGTTATCACGAGGAAAGAAACTCCTCATCCAGGCGGCTGCAGCTGCCCCTCATCCGCGGCCGCGAAGCCGCGGGAAGCTGTCAAGAAGCTGCTGGAAGGCAGCTGCTTACAGGTTCTGCAGGGAGTTGAGCGCCAGGGCGGCGAAGCCGAAGGCGTGGCCCAGGGCACCCCAGCCGGCCTGGAGGAGTCGGGAGCAAGGGCAAGGGGCTGATAAGTAAGCTGGCCCGTGACCTCTCCGCTTCCCCAACCGCCGAATGTGTTGCTGCACGCTTAAGACTCACCACATCGATGATGGTGAAGCTGTGGTTACGTAGATGGACACCCAGTTATGTGGGTAGGGGCATGGGAAACACGCCGTAAGCGCAGCCATCAGGAGAGCAGCACACGATCGCACCGGCGCGTTCAAGGCATGGCGTGCCAAGGGACGAATTTGACGAAGGACAGGGCAACGCCTTGCGGGAGGTACGCGCTGCTCACCCCGCGGGGTCGTTGGTGACGAAGGCGGTGGCAGGCTTCGACAGGTTGTCGGAGAACGAGTTGCCGGTGGCCTTGGGGCCGCAGGCGTCCGACAGGGCGCCGGAGGAGCGCTGGGGGAATGGATGGGTGCACACACGGGCACGCGAGATCATGACGGACGGCCGAGACATAAGAAGGGAGGGGGCCCGCGCGTGCATGCTAGGGCCTGATAACTGAACCGGACTGAAAGCACGACATGGCAGTGCAAAGGCGCGAGAGAGAAATATGCTGGAGGCATGGGCACATGTGCGTGTGGGACCGCGGTTCTCACCTGCCACGGCAGGAACACGAAGCGGCCGATGGTCAGGAAGGCGGCGGTAGAGCCGGAGATGACCAGCGACGGCTCCAGGGCGGCCTATAGTCAAGCGCGCGAGGATACAAGGGCGGTCAGCCGGACACCTCCAACATTGCCTCGCCAGAGACCGAGGCCTCAGGCGGAGCCCAGGTGCTGTGGCTGATGGAAAGCATTGTCTCCGTGCTGTGCAGAGCAGCGTTGCGTGAGCGTAGCGACAGTGCTGCGTCAGCGTATCCCGGCTCGCGTGCAAGCGCCAGGCCGACTTCTCAGCGCTGCGCTGCCCTTAACACGCCATTTGTCCCGCCGTAGCCTGCTCTAGCTACAATAGGCTTGCCTTGGTCACAACCACGCGGCGCGCGGCCGGGCGGGCGCGCACGGCGCTGGCGCGCATGGAGGAGCGCTGCTGAATGGCCTGCATTGTTCCTGGTGGTTCCTGGTGGTTCCTGAAATGAGTCTGAGGATCGAAAACCAAAGACTGCCTTGCGTCGGAAGCTCCGGGGGCAAATGATCACCCGACGCTTGCACGCAGATCTCCGAGCGGCCGTACTCTGCATTCCCGCGACACGCTGCGAGAGCCCCCGCGGCCCCCTCGACAAGTCTATGAGAGGGCGTGCATCGTGTGGGACAAGCTTTCGTCTCGCGTAGCTGCTTCCGACGAAACCTGCTTGCACTCCCGCCAAACAAGCAGCTCGCTGCCTTCCGCGTCTCGCTGCTCCACCGCATGCTATCGATCACTTACAAGCACCGCGTTTGACTCAATCCTTATTTACAAAGACGAACACCACCTGCTATCGCGAAATGGCGCATGCGACATGGCAGCGCGGAGCCGGGAGGCCGGCCTGCCGCATGCTGGCGAAGTCCCAACGCCCCTGCCTGCGTGTTAGTGCCACCGGGCGGCCTTCCGGAGCTGTCGGTCCGAACCCATCCTCGCAACTCGCGGAGTCTTCTGCCGCTCAGCTACCTGCAACAGCCCGCTCGCGGCGCGAAGCCCTTGCTGGACTGCCTGCGGCAGTGCTAGGCGCCGCTGCTCTGTCGGAGCTGCTGGCGGCGCCCCGGCCCGCGCGCGCCGAGCCCGCGTTCGTCGACGCGGAGGCCCTGCCCTCCACCAGCGGCCGAGAGGAGGTGGACACGACCATCACGGCAGCGGTGAGCTGACACCTTGGAAAAGAAGGTGCATGGAAGCTAGGGAAGGGGGAGGGGGTGAGGAGAGAGGGTTGGGCCTGGTGGATGCCTGGATGGATGGCGTGGGCTGGGAGCGTGCAGTCGGTGGAGCAACAGCAACAACAGGAGACCTGGTCAGGGCCTGTTCGGCGTTGCGGCGTAAGAGGGAACGAAGCTGCATGGCGAGTGCCGGAGGTTGGGGCGGTAAGCGGGTGCCGGGCTGGGCCACGTTGCGAGGGTGGGGGCGGGGTGGGCGGGGGCGGGGGTGGGGGGGGGGGGCTGGTATAGGGCCGCGGTCCTGGCGTCACCTCGCATGGGGTGGGGCTTGCCCAGGGGTGGGGAGGGGAGCCGGGCTCGAAGCTGTTGGGGCGGACCATGCCCAGTCAGCCACAGCGCAGGCGACGCCCGACCACCGGCGGACTGTGGCCGGGCGCGGGCGTGCTAGCAGCAGGAACGGTGCGCTGCAGCTCTCGCTGCCGCCCAAGATCAGCGCAAGAAGGAGCGCACGTGCACCAAACGTGGTCATGTGCTGCTTAGCCAAGCCGTGCACGTGTGGTGTCCCATTCGTCTCGGGCTGCAGTTCTAGCTGCGCCTGCAGGTCGCACTGCCCGAGCAGCACGGGGCCCTCCACGTGTGCGACCTGCCCCCAACCCCTTACCTCGGCCCGTCGCGCTGGCCATCGGCATTGCCCCTCTTTTGCCCTCTTCATCCCTTAATAAACCTCGTGATCCCTGACCCGCGCCCTACCCCGACCCTCCCTCTCTGCCCGCAGGTCGCGCTGACCATCGGCATCGCCGACTCTGCGCTCAAGCTGGCAAAGGACCGGGCCATAGGGGACAAGACCATCATCCCGCCCGCGGAGCCCGTGGGGCGCATCGTGATCGGTGAGGGGGGGAGAGGGGAGGGACGGCGGTGGGGGCTGAGGGGGTGCACGTGACCGGGGGCTCTGAACGGCACGGGAGGGGGCAGGGGAGCCCCTGGGCGGAGTCCGTGGGGCGCCTCGTGATCGGACAGGGAGGGCGCACGTGAGCAGACCCACGTGTGGCGGAGCGCGTGGGGCGCATTGGTGAGCGGTGAGGGCTGAGAGGGTTACGGTTGGGGCTTTTTGTTGGGTTGGGAAGTGGCCGAGTGGGGATGGGTCGGGATGGCGCCGGGAGCAGGCAGCCGCCGCGGCGCTCCGCACCCCCCCATGTGTGTTCGACGGGCGTCCGTACACACCCGTCCGTACAGGCCTGTACGGCAATGCCGTACCCGCCACCGTGTCCAACTTCCTGGCGCTGGCCTCCTCGGGCAACCTGGTGGGGACCACCTTCAGCCGCGTGGTGGCAGGTGGGGGGGGAAGGGAGGGGGAGGGGACACGCATTTGACAAGGGGGCAGTATGGCAACAAAAGGAATAGCAATAGCAATGCACACCACTACAGCAAACGAAGGAGAAGGGGGAGGACGAGGGAGGAGCTTGTGGAGCACGTGCCCCGCACACAGGGCGTCACAGGGCAAGGGGGAGGGGGGGAACAATCTTGGACGTTTAGGAAGGCGGAGAGATAGGTGTGCCGGTAGCCAGCGAGCCCAACTCCAGCGGCGACGGCTTTGACGGGGAGGAAGGGTGGCGGGGGAGCAAGCAGAGGGGAGAGGGGTATCCTCTAGTTGCTGGCTGGCGTGCGAGCATATCTGTGGTGCGCATGAGAAGAGAACGGGCTCAGTAAGGAATCAGTGCACCCTGTTGAGCCTCCCGCCTCCACCTACTCCACCCAATGCCCAGGGGAGTACATCCAGGCGGGCAAGCAGGGCGCACGGCGGCTGGGCGCAGTGGAGGTGCCCACCACCGTGCAGGTGCGGGGGGGGGGTGAGGGGAGTGGGAGGAGGGGGGGGGCAATGACGAGGAGGTTGTGCGGGCTGTGGCCCCCCGTGCGGGTGCGGAGGGGATAGCGGGGAACTCGGGAATGGAGTGCAGAGGGAGGCGGTTATACTGAGGGCACCCGGGTCGGGCCGCCTACCTGTCTTTGGAAAGATCCCATGGTCTCCCAGTGCTTCCCGTCACCGTGCCCCCATCCCGTACACTTGTCTTTGGACAGGTCCAATAATCTCCCATTGCTTCTCTGCAGGCTCACCACCTCCCCCTCCCACCTCCCCCTCCCACCTCCCCCTCCCACCTCCTCCTCCTCCCCCCCACTCCAGGCCAACCCCGAGGTGTCCCAGTCCGCCGCCTTCCGCCTGAACCACTACCGCCCGGGCACCGTGTCCCTGGCCCTGGGGGAGAACGACGAGGACCCCAACCTCCGAGAGGGGCCCGGGTACCGCCCCGTGGAGTTCCTCATCACCACGGGTGGGTGGGACCGGACCGGACATCGGAGTCCGGACTCCGGACGCCGGAATGGGCCCGGACAGGACTGGACTTGGCTGGATTGGACCGGGCTGATTGGAGGATTGGTGGACCCGGTCCGGAGGCCGGAGGCCGGACATGGTTGATGGACCGGACAGGACTGGGCTGGGCTGGGCCGGACTCTACCAGCGTCCTCGCCCCACAAGCCAAACCCCAACCTCCCCAACTCCCTCACTCGTCGCCCCCAACCCCCCAGGCCCCGGCCCCGTGCCTCGGCTGGACGGAGAGAACATTGTGTTTGGGCGCGTGCTGGAGGGCATGAGCGTGGTGGGGCAGGTCACCAAGGTGAGGGGAGTGCAAGCGGACAAGCCCAGGGGGGCCAAGCGTTGAGGGGGGCCAAGGGATGGGAGACAAGAAAGGTGGGCAGAGGGGGCTAGAGGGCATGAGTGTTGTGGGGCAGGTCACGCGGTGAGGAGGAGGGGAGAGGGGGGAGGCGAGACGCCGGGTGGGGGCGCAATGGGCTGCCTTGCAGCCAGGCCCCACTGCGCAAGCAAGAGTGCGCTGTGCGCTTGTGCCTCCCTCTGGGAACCCCCACGCTTCCCCTCCCCCCTCCCCCCTCCCCCCTCCCCCCTCCCCCCTCCCCCCTCCCCCCTCCCCCCTCCCCCCTCCCCCCTCCCCCCTCCCCCCTCCCCCCTCCCCCCTCCCCCCTCCCCCCTCCCCCCTCCCCCCTCCCCCCTCCTCCGACCTTCGCTGATGCCACCGGAAACCCTTCCTCCGCCCCCTGACCTCCCCGCCGTCCTCCCCCTGACAGGTCCCCGTGTTCGGCCCCTCCCCCGTGGGCAACTCCATGGCATTCAACGCCCTCGCGTCCGCCATCGGGGACGATCGCGCCGCCACCGTACGGCGCAAGTACGGCAAGCCGTTGCGGGCGGTTGTGATCCTGGGCTGCGAGGTGCTGCCCGAGGTCCCGGCGGAGCTGCTGTAGCAATGCCCCACTCGGCGAGCCGACATGCATGCGTCGCGTGTGGCTTGCGCGTGAGCACGCTGTTGCAAAAAGGCAAGTCCTGGTGGTGGTGGTGGTGGTGGGTACCGGTATGGGCCCCGCGCGGCAAGAGAGCAGTGCGGTGTAACTAATGCTGGGAGGCAGGTCCTGTGGCGGTGGGCTTGCGTACTGGTAGCAAGAGATGGCAGAGTGGCTGCTGCCTGGCGCTACGTGAAGCGTCTCGCGTGAGTGCGGGACGTTGGTGGAAAGCAAGGCGGAATGGTCTGAGGGGTGAGGTTGTAGGCGCCTGGGCTGTGCGGCGGCTGGGATACCGTAGCGACCGGAGGCTGGGCCAGCGACGGAGGTCTGGACGTGAGGTGACACGGGGGTGGCGGGATAGCCCCCGCATGACACGGGGGTGTGGGCATAGGCTGGGTGCACGCTGCTTAGGCCCCTGCCTGAGCCGGACCTGAGTGGAGGAAGCGAGACATCCGCCCCGGGAGGTGGGGTCGCTTGGCCCCCGCGGTCAGCGCTGTGACCCTGGAGGTCCGTCATGGTATATCACCGAGGACTGTCAGCGGCGCTCCGAGCGCTCCGGGCGCTCCGGCTCCAGCTCTCCGGCTCAGGCTCAGGCTCGAGGAACATCTCTTACAACCCCGCGTCAACGACCACCAGGAGCCAGGAGCCAGCGCTTTCTGCGATTCGTTGCTGCAGCCTACGCATTGTCTGGCCTGCCACTATGCCGATAGATGGGGGTAACGCCCTCACTCAGCGCTTTCAGTCTTCGCAACGACGCCTGTGTCGAGCAGCGACATGCATACACTTCCTGGACCCCCTCTGCCTCTCAGCATTCCTGCTAGGGGCCGCAACATATAGCCCCACAGCAGATCAGGCAACAGCCCTCCACGCTGAAGCTCCGCACCAAGACTGCGCATTGGGTCCGTTCCTAGGGTGTCCTTCTCACGTTCAGCTCCACTCTCATTCTTATTACCCTCTTTCCGGGACCGAGTTCCGACTAGGCTCCTGCCTCCCAACCACTCTTGGGGGCGTCTGCAGCCCGTGCCTCAAAGAAGGCTGCCTCCGAACCGCACGGGGCCGTGGTACCTAGAGGGAAAGGAGACACGGGAGACGAGTTACGCGATAAAAAAGAGGAGTACCTAGAGGGGTATGAGTGCATTGCCCCAGGCCACAATTGTGTGGCGCGTGTGTACAACAATGAACAATGAACGACAATCTGATCCCTAGCAACCAAAGTGGCTGAAAATGCCGACAGCAGTACTTAAATGCAGCCTGTGACAAGACAGTCCAGGTGCCTAGGCGCGTGGCAGCTGACGCCTCGCTGCTTAAACGCAATAAGCACGTCAAGGGGGGCATAACCAGACCGTGCGCTTCCTGGCCCTACTGCAGCCTCCGCTGGCAGTTACGTCCCCGTTTGCGGTTCAGCTGAACATCCAGCCTGCAACCGATAAGTCCCTTTACATCCTACGTGCGTGCCCCGCCCCCACCGTGCTCCAAGCCGAAACCTCCGCTCCCTCATCCTCAGCCGCCCCCGCCCCGTCCGCCGCCTCCAGCACCGCCGCGGCACGCCTCCCGGTGGCCCGACCGCCAGTGCGCCATCTGGCACTCGCGGCTGCAGTACGACGCAGCGCCGCCGCAGCCCGCGCACGCCCGCAGCGGCAGGGCTGCATCGCTGTCGCCCTCCTGGTTGGCGCAGGCCGGGTTGGAGCAGCCGCCCAGCAGCTGACGCGCGGCGGCGGGCGAGGCGGGCAGAAGCGCGGCGGCGGACTGCAGGCGAGGGACCCAGACCCCGTAACGAGCGGCCAGCGGGGGCCCTGAGGCGGCAGCCCCCGCCCGCCCGCCGCCCCTGCCGCCACTCCTCGACAGTACGACCATCTCCCACCGCAGCAGCTGAGCCGCCAGCGCCTCCAGCGCCTTTTCAGTCTCCTCGGTCGCACTGGCCTTCAGCTCTGCCGCCAGGGCCCGGACCTCCTTAGTCCGGAGAACCGAGCCCACGCTCGCAGCTGCCTCCTCAGGGCGCAGGGCGGCGAACGTGCATGCCGCCTCGGCAAGCCACGGGGCGAAGGCGTCTCGGGCGCTATTGTCAACGGAGGGATTGGACCAGGCGCTAAACGCCATTCTGATAACTTCCCCAGACTGGAACAGGGTTCCTTTGAAGCCATTCCAACCGCCGCTGCCGGTGGCTTCCGCGGCGACGGCCGGCGCCGCCTGGCCCCGGGAGGCCGCCGCCGCTGTCGCACGGACCGTTGTCCGGTCGCTGTAGCAGGAGAGGAGCGGCAGCCAGCGAAGGCCCACCATGAGGTGCCCCCTCGAGGTCCCTCCAGTCATCAGCGCGCGCGACACCTCGGGCAGCCACACCGCCGCCGCTGCGCCCAGCAGCCCCGCTAGCTGCCGCTCGGGCGGGGTCAGCGCTCCGCCGCCCTCGAGCCTCGCAGCGGCGCTGTCGAGGAATGTGCGGCCGAGGAGAAGGATGCTGTCGCTGATCTGTACCAGCAGCCCGTGGAAAGCCCCGTTGCGGGGATCTCCCAGAATCAGCAACGCCTTGCCGAGGGTGGCGATCAGAGCCCCCGCCTCGCGCGGATCACCGTACGCCAGCAGCGCAGCGAATAGCATCCAGCACACCGCCATCGCCCCGCTGGCAGTCCTGCAACAGGCATCAAGCGCCATGAGCGCTAGCAGCTCTGGAGTGGGCTCCGCCGGGCCTGCGTCGCCCGGTGGCGCCGCTGCGTGCTGCTGCCCCGTCCCGCCGGCTTCCCGTGCGGCCGCTGCGGCGCGGCGGATGAGTCGCTCCAGGCAGGGCAGCACGCCGCCGGCAAGCGCCGAGGCAACCGCCGGCGAGGCGACGGGCGGCAGGGGCTCTGCGGGACGGCGGCGGCGGACGACGGCGGCAAGCATGCGGGGAGGGGAGTGGTGCACCACACGTTGAGAGATGGACTGCATGGGCCACGTGTGCCGTACACGTACATGCCGTGCAACATAGCTACACGTTGACCTAACGCACCTGGGGGCAAGGGCACCGCCGGAAGGTGCTCCCGAAGGCACTGCCCAAACGCCGTGGCTGAAGAGTGCCTGCCAATGCCCAGATAGCTCAGGTGAGGAGCCACCTTCGCCAGCAGCCGCCACCACTCGGCTCCCTGATCGACTTGGCCGCTGCCAGCTGACCCCGCGTCGCTTGTGGGGCCGCCGTCCTCGCCGCCGCGGCACCTAAGCAGGAGGCTGCGGAGCTGAGCGGCCACCTTGAGAGCCTCTACCGCCACCGCCGCCCCACAGCCCTCCGACACGAGTGCCCGGAATGTCCCCTGGCCCGTCAGAGCAGCCGCGAGGGCGGCCTCCTCCTGCTCCCGGGTCCTGCCCGCCGCCGCCTCCTCCGCTGCCCGCACGCCAATCCGTGCCGCCCGCATCGCCAGCCCCAGCGCCGTGTGCCAGCCCAGCTGCAGCCGCCGCGGAGGTGCGGCGGGGGTGGCAGCTGGGGTGGTGGTGGGGGTGGCGGCGCCCGTAGAGCCAGGCACGCAGGCGGCAGGGTATGCCGCACTCGTTCCGGCCGTGCTAGCGGCCGCTGCGGCAAGAGCGGCAGCGTACAGGGCGTACAGACAGTTCCGCACCGGACCGCTCACGCTTCCGAGCGGTACGAGGGCACTCGGCTCCTCCTTGCTCGTGAGAACTTCCAGCCGACCGCACGCGTCCACCCGGAGTGGCTCCCCCAGCCCCCGCCTCACGTCCTCCGGCAGCCCCCGCGTGCCGCCCCCGTCCATGTACGACAGCACGGACATGCCGTACGCCAGCGTTAGGTACGAGGCGCACGGGCCGAGGGCGGCGGCTCGGGAAAGGGCGGCCAGCGGCCGGCTGTACTGCTGGTCGGATGCGGGGCCTGCTGGGAGGGACGTGGCAGACGCGGCGGATGGTCCGAGTGCTAGTCGCAGCAATGCGCGGAGGTACAACGAAGTCCCCCACAGGAGCTCGTCAACCGACTTTGCCGCAGCCTTGCGAAGGCCGGACGACCCTTCGCTATCCCCTGGCGGGCCTGCGGCCAGCAGCGCAGGCGAGGCAGGCAGCCCGCGGAGCCCGTCGTAGGCCCGCAGCAGCACCAGCGTCGTCGCGGCGCTGTGCTCAGCAATGTAGCTTGACTGCAGCGCCTCCGCCAGCTCGGAGCGGTAGCAGCCCTCCGCCTCCGCCGCCCGCTGTTGCTCAGCTCGCAGCGACGCCGGCGGTGCCGTCGGCAGCAGGGCCAACGCCAGGCAGGCTTCCAGGAGCATCGCCACCGCCTTAGTTAGTTGGCAGTAAAGAATAAGTTCCACGCCCTCGTCCACCTCATCCTCGCGCCGGGGCTGGGTTGCGTCGCCTCCGCCCTCGGGGGGGTCCTCCAGGGCCTGCCTCACCTCCGCCAGCCGCGCGGCGAGGGCTTGCAACGTCTCCGCAAGCACCAGCCGCCGAGCAAAGTCGAGCACGGCGGGATCGGGGCCATAGAGCTCTGGCGAGGCGCCGGGCGGCGGTGCGGATCCCATGGCCAGCAGAGACTTGGCCATTAACAGGCACGCCGTCGGAACCGCAGCACGGTCTCGAGCACCCTCCGCGTCAGGTCGCTGTAGCTGCCACCGCGTTATGACAGATAGCGTTAGAAGCAACGAGCTGCTGAAAGTGGGGTGTGACGCAAAGAATTTGCCTACTTCACGCGCGGCTGGGTGCGATTCCACAACCGAGAGAAGGTTTGCCAGCGCCGATGCGGCTTCTGCAAGCAGCTGATTCCGGCTGGACTCGTCGCGAGCCGCTTGCGCCTTGAGGCGCCTGGAGCCACCCTGGAGCTCCTGTGCTTGCGAAATGAAATTGTTAAGGGCGGCAACTACCTCGGGGCCGATAAGTTCAACCATGTTTGAGCAGCAAAGAGTTATTTGTGAGTGGCCATGGCACGTGCGGTCTCAACAAGGTTGCCCGGCGCACGCTGGGGCGTGCATGGCCCCGCCAACCCCCGCACTGCCGAGCACCCCCGATCTTCTCCATCAAGCCCGCAGGC
Source organism: Edaphochlamys debaryana (assembly GCA_016858145.1). Taxonomy (NCBI): domain Eukaryota; kingdom Viridiplantae; phylum Chlorophyta; class Chlorophyceae; order Chlamydomonadales; genus Edaphochlamys; species Edaphochlamys debaryana. The sequence goes on along the minus strand of JAEHOE010000197.1, from coordinate 36,027 downwards.
TCCCGCGACCTGCAGCCCGCGTATGCACGCCTCACACGAGCCCCAGATGGCGTCTGGAGGGTTCCCTCATTTGGGACACCGGCCGTCGCCGGCCGGCGTGCGTGGCACCGAGCACCTGATGGATGGCACGAGACGGCGGCAGCTCGCCCGGGCCTCCCGTGGCGAGATTGGCGACAGCTCGCCGGAGATAGCGGCAGCTACACCACCACCACCGCCCCTGACCACAGTACACCCTGCAGCGGCTGCCTGGGCCGCATGCAGCCTGTCCCTGCTTGCTTGGGTGTCGGGTGGCCTTGTTGCCCTTCGAGGCCTGGGCCGTGGGGAGCGAAAGGCTCCGCACTTCAAGTCCAGTAGTTTGGGCCAGACTGCAATGTCTGAGCGGTGCTACTGCGTACTGGCTCGTCAGGGCTCGTCACCGACAGGGATGGTCTCAGGCGTAGGGCTACGCATTCCAAGCTCCTTCCGGCCCCCCAAAGTGCGGAGGCTTCGCACCATCCTGCAGTCTTGCTGTGAACTGTAAGCTACCAACACTGAGTGGCTTTCATCGATCCTCAAGCGGTGCAACCCACGGCTCAAAGTGCATTCCTAGATCCTCAACCACGTCATCCCCGTGAGGACAGCCATGAGCCCCATGAGCCAAGGCTTGGCTGCCCAGCCCATAAGCTCAGCCCGCAGGCCAGGAGCGCCCCTAACGCCTACCGGACCTCGGCACGTCGGCAGTCCTGCCCACTGGCCCTGGCCGGTCAAGTCGACACCCATGCACGGGTTCAGCGGCTCCCCCGCAGCTAGCTTGAAACAGTAACACTGTGCCTACAGCGCCCTACAGCACCATCAGGACATCAGTCTGCCCCTGGCATATATCCCTGAATTGCGTTTTAGAGAGGCAACCCTGCTTGGTCCTCTACGGTACACCCCCGAAGGTACGCACGGAGCGCTCCACATGGCCCCGACGCCCATCAGTCCCCCAGTCCCCAGGTGCCCGAGTCCCCAGGTCCCCGAGTCCCCAGGTCCGCAAGTCCCAGCCAAGTCCCGATACCGTACCCGCATCGACCGCTCTATGAAGCGCTGCGACTGCCATACCTGACGGAACCCGCGGCCCAAGCAGAAAGGCAACCGGCACGCGGCATAAGCGTACAGGGTATGAGCACTTCACCCCCACAATGCCGAAACGTTTCCCACGGCCCAACAACCCCACACCGTCACTTGCAAACCCCTCTTTGAGGCACAGGCTATTGCGCTGACGCTGCCTCCACAGTGTCAGGTAGGTACCCTCTAGCCCCAGTCCTCCAGGTCACAACAACATGCACCGGCCTACCGGTAACTAGGATTGCTCCATCCACGTGCGAGCTTCGCCCCGCCCAAACCTTGATAACATAGGTCTCCAGGTAAGAGACTCTCACAGCCGCCGCCACCCGCCAGTTCCCACCTCCGGCACAACGGTTCCGACACGATTCGTTGTTCGCGAGCGCAACATGCGACAGCACAACTCCCATCCAAACCCCCGTTCCCTTAGCCCCCGCCCCCGCCCCGCCGGCCGCCTCCAGCGCCTCCGCCGCACGCCTCCCGGTGGCCCGACCGCCAGTGCGCCGTCTGGCACTCGCGGCTGCAGAACGACGCAGCGCCGCCGCAGCCCGCGCACGCCCGGAGCGGCAGGGCCGCATCGCTGTCGCCCTCCAGGTTGGCGCAGGCCGGGTTGGAGCAGCCGCCCAGCAGCTGACGCGCTGCGGCGGGCGAGGCGGGGAGAAGCGCTGCGGCGGCCCGCAGGCGAGGGACCCACACCCCGTAGCGCTCAGCCAGCGGGGTTGCCGAGGCAGCACGGACGCGCCCGCCACCCCTGCCGCCGCCCCGCGCCCCTCCGCCTCGCTCCCAGCGCACGAGCTGAGCCGCCAGCGCCTCCGCCGCCTCCGCTTGCCTTCCGGCCTTGAGCTCTGACGCCAGAGCCCGGACCTCGTCAGTCCAGAAAACCGAGCCCAGGCCCGCCGCCGCCTCTTCGGGGCACAGGGCGGCGAACGTGCAGGCGGCCTCCGCAAGCCACGGGGTTAGAGCATCGTGGAAGCGCGCGTCCATAGAGGGACTGCTCCAGGCGTCAAACGATAAGCGGAGCAGTGGCCCATACTCGAACAGGGTCGCGCCGAAGCTGGCCCACCCGCCGTCGCTGTTTGCTCTTGCGTCGGCAGCCGGCATCGCCGGGCCCCGGGATGCCGCCGCAGCCGCTGCCGAGTGGGCTGTTGCACCGCCGGAGAAGGACAGCAGCGGCAGCCAGCGAACCCCGACCAAGACGTTCCCCTTGTCCACCCGCCCGGCCCTCAGCGCCGACCAAATCCTCCGCGAAACCTCCGGCAGCCACGCCGCCGCCGCTGCGCCCAGCAGCCCCGCAAGCTGCCGCTCGGGCGGGGTCAGCGCTCCGCCGCCCTCGAGCCTCGCAGCGGCGTCGTCGAGCCATGTGCGGCCCAGGAGCAGTATGTGGGTGCTCACCTCGTGCAAAATATCGTTTAGGAGCCTCTCAGTGCTGGCTGATAGCGACTTGCCTAAGGTGGCGATCAGCGCTCCCGCCTGGCGCGGATTCCCGTACGCCAGCAGTGGGGAGAACCAGCTCCAAACCCAGCCGGTAGGGTTGCTGTGAGCTCGGTGCGCGTCAACAAGCTGCCACAGGGCTAGCAGCTCCGGGGAACCCTGTCCCGCCCCTGCGTCGCCCGGTGCGGCCGCCGCGGCGCGGCGGATGAGTCGCTCCAGGCAGGGCAGCACGCCGCCGGCAAGCGCCGAGGCGACCGCCGGCGGCGGGACAGGCGGCAGGGGGTCTGCGGGATGGCAGGGGCGAACGACGGGGGGCAATGAACAGGGAGTGAAGACGAGCGAAATGGGGCATACACTGTGAAAGTATGCCGACAACCACCCAGCCAGCACTAGACACACTACGATACACGTTGAGGGGCACGGGCGGCAGGGACTCTGGGAGATGACAGCGGCGAAAGGCGAGGAGCAAAGAAGTTGGGATAAGTGATACGTCAACGTCCGTTGACACTATTACGTCAAGGGCAGACTTGGCAGCCAGCGCATCATGACACGCAGCACGTGTGCCGTACCATACGATGGGGGTACCCAACGCGCTCTGCCGAAAGCACACCGCACTATCGCACTTGGGCCCAGACGCTGGGCATTACTGTCGGATACACCTGGCAAACGCACCTGGGGGCAGGGACACCGTCGGCAGATGCTCCCCGATGCACGTGCCAAACTCCTTGGCCGAGGACTGAATGCCGATGCGCATAACGCTTACGTGGTGTGCCACCCTCGCCATCAGCCGCCACCACTCGGCTCCCTGGTCGGCTTGGCTGCCGCCAGCTGACCCCGCGTCGCTTGCGGGGCCTCCGCCCTCGACCCCGCGGCACTTGAGCAGGAGTAAGGTGCGGAGCCGTGAGGCCACCGCAAGAGCCTTCACTGCAACAGCTGCCGCCCGATCCTCCCCCAGGAGCACCCGGAAAGTCCCCCTGCCCTCCAGAGCGGCCGTGAGGGCGGCCGCCTCCTGCTCCCGGGTCCTGCCCGCCGCCGCCTCCTCCGCCGCCCGCACGCCCATCCGTGCCGCCCGCATCGCCAGCCCCAGCGCCGTGTGCCAGCACAGCTGCAGCCGCCGCGGGGGTGTAATTGCAGCTGTAGCAGCGGGGGTGGTGGCGGCGGCGGCGGAGGCCGAGGCGCCCGCGGAGCCACTGGCGGGGGGGTGGGCGAGAGGCTGCTGGATGCGCGTGCCCGACTGGGCAGCGAGGCTGGCGGCGCAGGCTGCGACTGCGGCTGCGTGAAGGGCGTTCGAGAGGTTCCACACGGCAGGAAGTATGGAACCGGCATGCCGCGGAGGGCTCGTGAGGACCGAGCCCTGCCCCGCGAGCTCATGCAGCCGGCCGCGCGCCTCCGACCGGAGCCTCTCGCCCAGCGCCCTCGCCACGTCCTCCGGCAGCCCCCGCGTGCCGCCCCCGTCCATGTACGACAGCATGGACATGCCGTACGCCAGGGTGAGGTACGAGGCGCAAGGGCCCAGGGCGGTGGCGCGGCGCAGGGCGGCGAGCGGCGGGCTGGGCTGCTGGCCGGGGGAGGGGGCTGGAAGGGACGTAGCCGTGGTGAGCGGCTCGAGTGCCACTTGCAGCTGTACGATGGTATAATCTGAGGCCACCAGGAGGAGGTAGCATACGGCTGTAGACGCGGCCTTGTGCGGACCCGTGGACGGGTCACCGTCGTACAGCAGCCCTGACGCATGCAGGCCGCAGGACCCGTCGAAGGCCCGCAGCAGCGCCAGCGTTGTCGCGGCGATGTGCTCGGAGATGTAGCTCGACCGCAGAGCCGCCGCCAGCTCTGAGCGGTAGCACTCCTCCGCAGCCGCTTGATGCTCTTCCTCCGCTGCCGCTGCTGCTGCCGCCGCCGCCGATGGCGCCGCGCCCCCCGCCTCCCCAGCCGCTTCCGACGTAACGGTTGCCAATGTGAGGCAGGTGCCCAGCAGTGACGCCACCGCGTATGTAAGCTGGCAGTATCTAGCGAAGAGCGGCTGTGCGGCGCCTCCGCTCAGCGCCTGCCGCACCTCCGCCAGCCGTGCGGCGAGGGCCTGCAGCGTCTCCGCACGCAGCAGCCGCCGAGCAAAGTCGAGCACGGCGGGAGCGGGACGCGTGGGCGCTGACGACGTGCCGGGCGGCGGAGCCCTGTCGAGGGCCAGCAGGGCTCCGCATACCAGCAGGCATGCTCGCAGCAGCACCCTAGCACTATTCTCCTCGTCAGCCGTCAGCTCCTCCCTCGTTATGCGCGATGATAACGCTAGCGTGGCATGCAGCGCATCCAAGAAAGCGGGGCGCCTCGCGAGCGCTTCCCCGATAACAGATTCAAAAGGATGCGGCTCTGTTGGCGCTAGAAGGATCTGCAGATCAACTAAGGAGTTGTTTGGACAATGTCAATTTGTTTCCACCTGCTTGCACAAACGAGCGCAGCACTTCGGCCTGTTCAGTAAATTCGTCGACGGCAGCAACAAGCTCAGGACTCAGGATAGCAGTCATTTATATGTCCCGCTCAAGGGTTTAGCAGCTCGGGGAGCTTCTGGCCAGCCAGGTCTCCTGGTAAAAGGTCACGCATAGATGGGGGGAGGTCATAGACGGACTCAGCCATAGCCTAATCGCACCTCAGCCATAGACGGAGCCTGCCTTCGCGTTGACCTCGCTTTGCATCGCGCGCGACGCTGACCGCCATCACGCATACACGGACTCGCGCCAAGCCTTACCCAGCAATACACGCAGGCCTGCATACACTCATACGCGGTCGTCGCAACCTTTCACTTCTGCATGCGCTCGCAGCCTGCTTTCCACCTGCGCTTCTAGCCTTCGCCCCCTCTGATCCTATTGCTACGTACCCCTACCGAGCCATGACCGGGCAGGGCAGGGCGCGGGAGCTCACGGCGTGATTCCGTGCTCAATGGCGCCAAAGGCCAAGGGAAACCAAAACGTCGCTGCGCAGCCTGCGCCGGCATCAGCTGGCACATCAACTGTCAGTTCTGATGATCGCAACCAAATCTTCCTGGCGTTGCCGCTCGGCTCGGACCGCGCGCATGTCCAGTTCGCCCACACACGGCGCACAGCGGAGACCCAGTACTCGGTGTCAGAGATGCTCATGCAGGTCCTCCCAACCCTGCGGGTGAGTTACCGTTGCCGGTCCCGGTCACGTCGTGCCTTACCCCGCACCCGGCCCACCCCACCCCACGGCGCCCCGCTGATCTGGGCCCACTCCCTGCTCCCATTGCCCTCGCAGTCGCTCAGGGCCGACGCGCTTGAGGATGCGGAGATTGAAGCATCAGCCGTGTTAGCGGCGCGGAGCGTGTTCCATGCCATGCCAGCTGTCCGTGACCGTCCCTGCCTCCACGAGCCGTGCGTCACCGACTTCGCGCAGCGCATCAAGGGCTTTCCGTTCCGGGGCATGCTGCCCACACGCAAGCGGCCATTGAATGGCGAAGAGACCTGGGAGTTAAACAGGGGCCTGGCGGCAGCAGTGGACAAGCTGGCGGAGGTCGAGGAGCGCCCTAGGAAACGCAGGGTGGGCAAGGAGCTGTCGTTGACGGAGAAACTGCACAACGACTGGAACGGGGTGAGCGCGCGGGTCTCTCTGAGCTGCCAAGACCAATACTAGACCGCCCCTGCCGCATTAATTAAATGGGTCTTCCTCATCATATGCAGACGTACGGCGACATGCGCCTCCGCGAGGCGGAGGCGGAGGCTGCGGCCAAGGGAGCGCCAGAGGTGCAGGCAGACTCGCCCGTCGGGTACCATCCACCACCGCAGCACATTCAGGACAACATTGAGGAGGCGCAGGCGATAGCCGCAGCGGCAGCACGGCGGCTTGGTGGCGATGCGGGTGGGGTGTCCTTGGGCGTGCAGCGCTCAGGACAAACCGGAGCCGTGGTGATGCCCATCGAGGTGGCACCCAAGGAGACCGTGCCTCCGCATACGGACGGGACTATCGCGGCTACAGCAGCGGTGAGATCGTCGTAGAGTTTCTTTAAAGCCTGCTGCTGTTGGTACCGGTGCTGACTCTTGACCTACCTGTCTGCCAACAGGTGACTGCGCCCCAACGTCCGTTCTCAAGCTGAAGCTGAAGCTGCCCGCCAACTACGCACCGCCGGCGAGGGTTGGCGGGGCTCTGGGCGCAGCGCCTAGCCCCGCCCTCGCCCTCCCCCATGCGGCGTCTGGCGGCTTGGGCGTGGGGGCTCCTAACGACGCTGCGGAGGTGGCGGGGGCGGCAGAGCTGGCGGCCCTCGCCGCCGCCAGGAGCGGGGCCGGCGGGGCTCTGGGCGCAGCGCCTAGCCCCGCCCTCGCCCTCCCCCATGCGGCGTCTGGCGGCTTGGGCGTAGGGGCTCCTAACGACGCTGCGGAGGTGGCGGAGGCGGCACAGCTGGCAGCGGCCTTCGCCGCCGCCAGGAGCGGGGCCGGCGGGGCTCCGGGCGCAGCGCCTAGCCCCGCCCTCGCCCTCCCCCATGCGGCATCTGGCGGCTTGGGCCTGGGGGCTCCTGACGACGCTGCGGAGGTGGCGGAGGCGGCACAGCTGGCGGCCCTCGCCGCCGCCAGGAGCGGGGCCGGCGGGGCTCCGGGCGCAGCGCCTAGCCCCGCCCTCGCCCTCCCCCATGCGGCGTCTGGCGGCTTGGGCGTAGGGGCTCCTAACGACGCTGCGGAGGTGGCGGAGGCGGCACAGCTGGCAGCGGCCTTCGCCGCCGCCAGGAGCGGGGCCGGCGGGGCTCCGGGCGCAGCGCCTAGCCCCGCCCTCGCCCTCCCCCATGCGGCGTCTGGCGGCTTGGGCGTGGGGGCTCCTAACGACGCTGCGGAGGTGGCGGAGGCGGCAGAGCTGGCGGCCCTCGCCGCCGCCAGGAGCGGGGCCGGCGGGGCTCTGGGCGCAGCGCCTAGCCCCGCCCTCGCCCTCCCCCATGTGGCGTCTGGCGGCTTGGGCGTAGGGGCTCCTGACGACGCTGCGGAGGTGGCGGAGGCGGCACAGCTGGCAGCGGCCTTCGCCGCCGCCAGGAGCGGGGCCGGCGGGGCTCCGGGCGCAGCGCCTAGCCCCGCCCTCGCCCTCCCCCATGCGGCATCTGGCGGCTTGGGCCTGGGGGCTCCTGACGACGCTGCGGAGGTGGCGGGGGCGGCACAGCTGGCGGCCCTCGCCGCCGCCAGGAGCGGGGCCGGCGGGGCTCCGGGCGCAGCGCCTAGCCCCGCCCTCGCCCTCCCTCATGCGGCGTCTGGCGGCTTGGGCGTAGGGGCTCCTAACGACGCTGCGGAGGTGGCGGGGGCGGCACAGCTGGCGGCCCTCGCCGCCGCCAGGAGCGGGGCCGGCGGGGCTCTGGGCGCAGCGCCTAGCCCCGCCCTCGCCCTCCCCCATGCGGCGTCTGGCGGCTTGGGCGTAGGGGCTCCTAACGACGCTGCGGAGGTGGCGGAGGCGGCACAGCTGGCAGCGGCCTTCGCCGCCGCCAGGAGCGGGGCCGGCGGGGCTCCGGGCGCAGCGCCTAGCCCCGCCCTCGCCCTCCCCCATGCGGCATCTGGCGGCTTGGGCCTGGGGGCTCCTGACGACGCTGCGGAGGTGGCGGAGGCGGCACAGCTGGCGGCCCTCGCCGCCGCCAGGAGCGGGGCCGGCGGGGCTCCGGGCGCAGCGCCTAGCCCCGCCCTCGCCCTCCCCCATGCGGCGTCTGGCGGCTTGGGCGTAGGGGCTCCTGACGACGCTGCGGAGGTGGCGGAGGCGGCACAGCTGGCAGCGGCCTTCGCCGCCGCCAGGAGCGGGGCCGGCGGGGCTCCGGGCGCAGCGCCTAGCCCCGCCCTCGCCCTCCCCCATGCGGCATCTGGCGGCTTGGGCGTGGGGGCTCCTGACGACGCTGCGGTGGCGGGGGCGGCACAGCTGGCGGCCCTCGCCGCCGCCAGGAGCGGGGCCGGCGGGGCTCCGGGCGCAGCGCCTAGCCCCGCCCTCGCCCTCCCCCATGCGGCGTCTGGCGGCTTGGGCGTAGGGGCTCCTAACGACGCTGCGGAGGTGGCGGAGGCGGCACAGCTGGCAGCGGCCTTCGCCGCCGCCAGGAGCGGGGCCGGCGGGGCTCCGGGCGCAGCGCCTAGCCCCGCCCTCGCCCTCCCCCATGCGGCGTCTGGCGGCTTGGGCGTGGGGGCTCCTAACGACGCTGCGGAGGTGGCGGAGGCGGCAGAGCTGGCGGCCCTCGCCGCCGCCAGGAGCGGGGCCGGCGGGGCTCTGGGCGCAGCGCCTAGCCCCGCCCTCGCCCTCCCCCATGTGGCGTCTGGCGGCTTGGGCGTAGGGGCTCCTGACGACGCTGCGGAGGTGGCGGAGGCGGCACAGCTGGCAGCGGCCTTCGCCGCCGCCAGGAGCGGGGCCGGCGGGGCTCCGGGCGCAGCGCCTAGCCCCGCCCTCGCCCTCCCCCATGCGGCATCTGGCGGCTTGGGCCTGGGGGCTCCTGACGACGCTGCGGAGGTGGCGGGGGCGGCACAGCTGGCGGCCCTCGCCGCCGCCAGGAGCGGGGCCGGCGGGGCTCCGGGCGCAGCGCCTAGCCCCGCCCTCGCCCTCCCTCATGCGGCGTCTGGCGGCTTGGGCGTAGGGGCTCCTGACGACGCTGCGGAGGTGGCGGGGGCGGCACAGCTGGCGGCCCTCGCCGCCGCCAGGAGCGGGGCCGGCGGGGCTTCGGGCTCTGAGCTCTCTGCTGCTCTCGCAATGGCGTTCGCTGCGGGGGAATTGGGCATTGATCCATACCGGTATGATGTCAGCCCTCGCGGTGGGACGGAAGCCATTGGCGAGGACTCCGCATTGGATGGCTTTCTCGAGGACGCCACTTCGCCGCTGCCAGCTCAGCTACTGCTGCCTCTCCTCCTCCTTCCCTCTCCCGAACCGGTTCTGCAAGTACTGCTGCCTAACCCGCCGCCACCACAGGCACTACAGCCGCCCCCTCCTCCTCCCCCGCAAGCGGATCCGCCTCACCCCCAAGGTCCGCCGCCTGGTCAGCTGGCGGACTGTCCCGAGCTTTCACCGCCTGGCACGGCCTTGCCGGCCCCCGCCCGCACGCCTGTAGGGAAGGAAAACACGTCAGGGTGGGGAGCAGGGACACCCAGGTCAGCGTGTGAGGGGTAGAGGGGCACGAGTCCCTGCGACAAGCCCCGGAGCCCCGGGCTACGTACCATCCCCCAACCCCCGCCGCCCCTCAGGCACCCACTCACCGACGCGCGTCACACGCGATGAGAGGAGCCCCAGCCCCGCACGGCTCCAACCGCCGGGCCGCCCCGCCTGGCACGGCCTTGCCGGCCCCCGCCCGCACGCCTGTAGGGAAGGAAAACACGTCAGGGTGGGGAGCAGGGACACCCAGGTCAGCGTGTGAGCGGTAGAGAGGCACCAGTCCCTGCGACAAGCCCCGGAGCCCCGGGCTACGTACCATCCCCCAACCCCCGCCGCCCCTCAGGCACCCATTCATCAAGCCTTGTTCGTTAAGCTTTTCCCACCATTACAGGCGTGCGAGTAGTTGCTCGTTGGCGGCAAGGGCTGCCCGGAGGACGCGAATCTCCCCCAGGCGGCGGTCGAGCAGGTACGTGCTACCTGCGCATCCTACTGCTGCCCTCCTGTCCCGCGCCGCTTGAACGCAGGCCGCTGCCCCCTGGATCCACGTTTCCAGGCGGACCTTGTCCATGCGTACGTAGCGCAGCTGCTCGCGTGCTCGTGCTAGCTCAGTGGCAGACTCGTGGTACTTGCGGCCATGGAAGATCTGCTGCGCCTCCAGTGTACTGGCTGGCGTGGACCATGGGGGCTGCTGGCCTGGCACGTAGAGTGCTTTGACCTGCTCCTCAGTCAGGCGCATAACCCGCTCGGCGCCAAGCTGCAAGCCCTGCCACACGTACATCTCATCTAGCGACGTGCGGATCTGAGCCCGCTTCCGCTTGAGGCGAGACTGGATGCGTTTGGTTTCCCGATCTGCGCACCCCGCCTGAGCCCGCTCCTGCTGGCCATGCTGCACCTCCAGGATGTTGGCGCTGATGCGGGCCTGGCACCTGCAGCGCGCATAGCCCTTCAGTTGTTGACGGATGGGCAGGATTTGCTTCAGGACCCTTTTATGATGGGCGGGCTGGACCGAGAAACTACAAGCGGCAGGCAGGCTGCTCGCCCAGGCTCACTCAAGCAGCCATCTACACACCTGTTGATCTCACGGTCACAGAGCCGCTGAAGCGCTGCGTCGAAGGGCGCGTAGCTGGGCTTCCACAGCTTCCAGTCGTCTGGGAGCAGCTCGTGCGCCTCCTCCAGCCGTCGAATGGCCGTGTCCACCTTCGAGATCTGCGTGCTGGTGCTTGCCGCGGCAAGCGTCACGGCGGAGCTGCTCGACACCACAGCAAGCGAGGGCGCCTTTGCCGTCAGCTGCCCCATCTCCTTACGACGAAGGCGCAGGAGAACGTAGTCCATCTGCAGTGGGGCACACAAACCAAGTGAATCCGATGGCCAAAGCCAAGAGCCCGGCACCAGCTGGGTGCGCACCTGCCACGCATCTGGCTCGTCCGGAATCATGCCGGGCGAAGATGAGCCGACTATAGAGCGGACGTATTGCGCTGCAGCGGCGGGTGGATCGTTGATGCGACCCCGCTGGGCAGCCGACATGGCACTCGCAACCTCGGATTCGTGCTCCCCTGCGCAATAGGCCAACAGAACGCTGTGTGTTGCTGAGCTCGCCCGATGCAGCACACCCAACCACGCTACGACAGCTTACGGATCTTTTTCAGCGTCCGCCTGTAGGAGCCGACCAGGAGCTGGACCACGCGTTTGAGCTTCCCGTCCGAGACCGTTTCCAGTGTCATCTCGATGAAGTCACGGCGCCGCGACAGCGTCATGTACCTGGCCAGGGGCCCAACGGGCTGGGAAAGAGGAGGGGATAGATCAGGTGATTTGGCGTCGGAAACAGGGCAGGCCAGGGCGGTCCCACAGCAGCCGCGCCTTTGGGCCTCACCTTGGTGGAGCTCCATAGCTGCTCTATCTCCTCGCCGATCTGCCGGCCGGCACCCTCCGTGAAGCGCCCACTGTTTGTGAGCTGGCAGGCCAGGTCATGACCCGCCCCGTGCATCCAGTTCACCATGATCTTGAGCTGAGCGGCGCTCTGGGGCAGGTCACGGCGCCTGGCCACATAGCGCTCCCAGGTGCGCTTAAAGCGGCAGCCGAAGTCCATGTAGACGTGCTTCAGGTCGGGCCGCTGCTTAACCAGGTGGCCGAGCATCAGCAGGTAGTAGGCGAACTGCTCGGGAGTCTGCATATCGCAGAACACGCCCCGGACTGGGAAGCCGTGCACGCACACAGCACCGCAGACGCCGTGCACGTCGAGCGGGCCAGCCGAAGAAGATGCCTGGGGGCGCGAGCAGTGGAGGGACGACTGACACACGCAGGCATCCGCCTCTGCCTCCGCGCCGGCCTCAGCTTCGCCCAGGGCGCTTTTCAGGTCAAGCCGACCCTGCAGGTGCAGGGCTCGGACGCGGGCGTCAACTGGCCCGAAGTAGCGGCTCAGGCGGGGCAGTTGATCCCGAGACGCAGCGCCACAGGCCGTGTAGTGCCCCAGCTTGTTGCCACAGGCGTCCATCGCCACAGCCAGGGGGTAAGCCTCATCTGCGAGGGCATAGATTGGTAAGTAAGGGCCGACCGGCTTAGATGCTCCTTGCCTTCATTCAGACAACAGCGCCTTAGTTGCTGCTTGCCTTCAGGACTGCGGGTGGCCTCTGCCGTGCGCTCATCTGAAAGAGAAACACAGCATGCGTCAGGGCACTGTCTAACAACATTCTGCAAGCAACACGGTCGTACCCGCGGGCTGAGGTCTGAGCGCGCAGAAGGGGCAAGCGCACAGCGGGCCTGTGTCCATGCCCTCCACGCCCAGGCGTTGTAGGCTGTGGCTCTTAAACCGCGCTCGCTGGCAGGCCATGAAGGAGGCAAAGAAGCGCCGGTGATCAACCGTAACTTGCGCCGCCCGGCCATCCTCGGCGTCGTCTGACGCTGACGACTCAGACCCACTCGAGCCAGAGCCCGCATAGGGCACAGGCACGTCCGCTGCTATTGCCGCTAGGTACTCGGTAAACGCTGTGGCACATAAGCAAGGAGTAGGTGGGATGTTGGTTTAAGGAAGGGTGGGTAACGGAAGCCCCGGAACCGCACCAAGGTTGCCCATCCCAAGACGCACCTGTGACAGATAGCCCGTCGCAGCACAGCACGCCGTACGCCTTGTGGACCTGCAGATCGTACCATGTCCGCGGGTCGACGGGGGAGCTGACGAAGCAGCCAGACTGAATGGCGGTAGGGGTGAAGGTCTGGCTACACTGACTGCACTTAGCGGTGCTGAGGTATATGGCTCCGCTGCAGGTGAGCCCAACGTACTGGATCGTCGCCGCTGGCATGCCCAGGTCAGACACAACCCAGCTGAACGACGCGTCAGGGCACGTGAGGGCGTGGCCATCGCACAAGCGCTCACAGGCCGAGTCTACGCGGCCCTGAACGACACCCAAGATGACGGCTGACATCTCTTGCTCCTGCTGAGCATGGATGTGGACATTCGCTATGAGCGCCTCCTCCATTTCTGGAAGGAGCCCGTCCCAGGCCTGCTCCTCACGCGCGTCTCGCCGCTGCCATGCTGACTGGCGGGCAGTGCGTGCAGCCGGAGCCCTTCCACCGTCCGCATCCTCGCCATCCTCGTGCCCATCCTGCGCCCTGACGCGTTGAGCTGCGCCGCGACCACTACCGCGTGGGACGAGCTGACCGGGGCGCTTCGCACGGGTTTGGCTTTCGCGTGGGGTGGGCTGCGGACGCCATGATGGCGCAAAGTTGAGCGTGTTCGGCTCAGTCCGCTGGGGGCGTGGGTGCGTGGGGGTGGGAGTGTGGGGTGGGGGTAGGGGTGTAAGGTAGGGGTGCAAGGACCTCCGGGAGAGGTTCAAGCGGGAAAGAAAGGACAAGCACAAGCATCACGGTTATCGCGGGTATGGCTGCGCACCTTGCCGAAGTCTGCGGACATGGGCGCATGCGCACGCTACATCCGCGCGCAGGTGGCCGGGACGCCCCTGATAGTATGCAGGCAACGAAGATGTTCAGTTTGGTGCCAGTTGGAGGGCTCGGGACCACTGTTTGCGTGAGCTGGGGGTAAGTAGCTCGCGTTGCCCCCTCAAGTCCTGCCCTGCCCGGCCATGGCTCGGTAGGGGTACGTAGCAATAGGATCAGAGGGGGCGAAGGCTAGAAGCGCAGGTGGAAAGCAGGCTGCGAGCGCATGCAGAAGTGAAAGGTTGCGACGACCGGGTATGAGTGTATGCAGGCCTGCGTGTATTGCTGGGTAAGGCTTGGCGCGAGTCCGTGTATGCGTGATGGCGGTCAGCGTCGCGCGCGATGCAAAGCGAGGTCAACGCGAAGGCAGGCTCCGTCTATGGCTGAGGTGCGATTAGGCTATGGCTGAGTCCGTCTATGACCTCCCCCCATCTATGCGTGACCTTTTACCAGGAGACCTGGCTGTTCTGGCGGGTCGTGGCGTCTTGCCTGCCTGCCCATGCGGCCCCACACACCCCACCCGACCCCGCACATGCGGCCAGCTTTTCGCCTCGTGCGCTGCGACAGCGGTCCTCGGGTGAGTTGAAACATGCGCTATCACGAAGGGGGGCATGAGCGTGGTGGGGCAGGTCACCAAGGTCAGGGGAGCGCAAGCGGATAAGCCCAGGTGGCCAAGCGTTGAGGGGGGCCAAGGGATGGGAGACAAGAAAGGAGGTGGGCAGAGGGGGCTAGAGGGCATGAGTGTTGTGGGGCAGGTCACGCGGTGAGGAGGAGGGGAGAGGGGGGAGGCGAGACGCCGGGTGGGGGCGCAATGGGCTGCCTTGCAGCCTGGCGGGACCTTTGAGCCCTCCCAGCTCAAAGCGGGGCTACTGGTTGCGGGCCAGGCCCCGCTGAGCACCCAGGAGTGCGCTGTGCCACCTTCTTGGGCCCTGCACGCTTCCCCTCCCCCCTCCCCCCTCCCCCCTCCCCCTCCCCTCCCCCCTCCCCCCTCCCCCCTCCCCCCCTCCCCCCTCCCCCCTCCCCCCTCCCCCCTCCCCCCTCCCCCCTCCCCCCTCCCCCCTCCCCCCCCTCCCCCTCCCCCCTCCCCCCTCCCCCCTCCCCCCTCCCCCCTCCCCCCTCCCCCCTCCCCCCTCCCCCCTCCGACCTTCGCTGATGCCACCGGAAACCCCTCGTCCGCCCCCTGACCTCCCCCCCGTCCTCCCCCTAAGAGGTCCCCGTGTTCGGCCCCTCCCCCGTGGGCAACTCCATGGCATTCAACGCCCTCGCGTCCGCCATCGGGGACGATCGCGCCGCCACCGTACGGCGCAAGTACGGCAAGCCGTTGCAGGCGGTTGTGATCCTGGGCTGCGAGGTGCTGCCCGAGGTCCCCGCGGAGCTGCTGTAGCGATGCCCCATTCGGCGAGCCGACATGCATGCGTCGAGTATGGCTTGCGCGTGAGCACGTTGTGGCAAGGAGGCAAGTCCTGGTGGTGGTGGTGGTGGTGGGTACCGGTATGGGCCCCACACCGCAGTCCCCTCACCCTGCTCCCCCATTGCCATGCCCTCGTGTCCCCCCTCGTCCCCCCTTGCCCCCCTCCCCAGCTGTCCTACCTCACCCGACCGCACGCACGTTGCTCCACAGTACTCCTCCACCGCACCGGGCTGCTGTTCCTGTTCTCCTGGCTGGGGCCCTGCTGGCTGCTGTCGCCCAACAGGCAACTTGGACCACCTCACCCGCTACAGCTCAGCTGCAGTGGCCACAGCAGGAGACCCACGGTGACCCCCAGCATGCCCCTGCCGGCGGCCCTCAGCTCCCACACTCGTAAGGGTTTGACGAAAGGAGTTGATGTAAGGCCGGTTGGCCCCCCCCGGTTGGCCGGGGCCTTGTCCCCAACACCTCCCCCCCCCTCTGCCAGTTCCCCTTCCCCCACCACCTCCCCCAGCCGGGTGAGCCCCTGCGAATAGAATCCCCCAGCCGGGGACCGGAGGACGCCTGCACGCACGCGCTGGGGGCCTCGGCACCGATAGGTGGCATAGGAAATACGCGTCCGTAGAGCCGTACCGTGGTCAGCTACTTATCAGCCGTCCTTGCCACTGACTCTTTTCCCCGGTTCGCACTGCACGCGCACCGCACCATTACCGTTAGCAACACCACAGGCTGACTCGACGCTGCGCTGCACGTTGATTACAGGTGGGCCAACGTTCTCTAGCGGGACTGGCGGCCACCTGCACGCACAACACCGGGGGCCTCAACACCAGGAGCCAGGAAAGTACCGTTTGCGCGCGCAGCTGCCCCTAGGTTAGCCCCTGCCTAGGCGATGCTCATTGCTGGCACCCCGCCTGCTTCTCTTGTGTTGTGGCAGCGGCTACATCGACGCGTTCAGCTGCATCCCCCGTCGTCGTCCGGACTACGCTGCACGGCCCCTGCGACCACAAAACCCCCACGTCCGTTGTGCTGCCCATCGCCTGCCTCCTCCTCCTCTCTGTTGCGCTGCGCACAGCCTAGTTGCGTTCAGCTGCATCCCCCGTCGTCGTCCGGACTACGCTGCACGGCCCCTGCGACCACAAAACCCCCACGTCCGTTGTGCTGCCCATCGCCTGCCTCCTCCTCCTCTCTGTTGCGCTGCGCACAGCCTAGTTGCGTTCAGCTGCATCCCCCTTCGTCGTCGTCCGGACTACGCTGCACGGCGGCCCCTGCGAGCATCCCCGTGCCTGAACCCTTCGCCCCAGCCATCCCCCGATGCAAGCCCTTGCTGCGGATGGGGATTGAGGATGCACGATATCCCCGGATCTCCGCACACCATCGCGTTAGCCACGGCTCCCGGCCACCTCCACCCAAGCGCCACCGGCCTAGCGAACCGTACCACCAGCAAGCAAACCCGCAGTGGACCAGAGGCGCGTGCCTCGGCGCCGCACACGCCAGGTCCCGGGAGGACAGGACCCCACCTTGCGGCCCCTCCTCTACGGCCTGCACGCCTGCACCCTCTTGCTGATCGCATCGCATTACCGGCTGGGGCCTGACGCGGGTACGGTAGCTGCACGTTGCATTGACCAGCCTCAGGCCTGTTCAGGATGCGATGGTTACAGCAGGAACCGCCTCCAGAAGGGGAGGGGTTGAGCGAGAGCGCCACCTACTGGGTGTGCCACCTGCACACCGACACCCACGCAACGTGACTGACTTTCGGTCGTCACACCACGTTGCTAGGGTCGGGCCCGTAGAGCCCCCCTCAGAACTATTCCACTAATTCCGCTGTGCCTTTAATCATCGTCAATCAAGGCCAGGACGCCTGGGGGCTCCTGCACAGTCAATCTGCCACCTGAGACTCGCAGGAAAGGGTGGTCCGCCGGTATTGTCTCCCAGCCACTTGGTGGCCTGAGCGCAGCAAAAGAGTGAAGCGCTCCCCAAAACTCAGCTGACACCAACACACGTCCACGGTTCAGCACCCCGAGGCGATTCCCATTCTCCCTTGTCGCGTATAGATATCGGCGTCCCTTCTCCATGGCTGTCGTGGCTGCAAGACACACCACATCCCACACTCTCTGGTCAACTCCCTCCGTTGGTCGAGCCAGCCAAAGATTGAACCGGCGAAGTGGCCAGGTCCATGGCATGCCCTGCTCGCCCCCTAGACACGCGCACATCTCATCAACCAGGCCCTCAGCCAAGTAGCATTTCCAAAAGTGGTGCAATCTGTCCCCTCCGTGCATCGCAATCTCACATGGGCACGTGGCCGTTCCTTCATGTGCCGAAAAGCCAGTAAAGCCGTTGAGCGCCAAGCGCCAGAAAGCTTCCTTCCACACGTTCTCCCAGCGCAGGGCCCACAGCCTGCGCAAGGTGGCTTGTAGGTCCAACAGGTCTGACTCGTCCCCTACCCCACCACTCAGCGCCTCTGCCACAAAATTCAAATGCTTGCCTTTCACATACTCAAAAGCGGGCTCCATCTGCAGGGCCGTGGCCAAGCTCACCGACAGCCTAGCCGCTGACACAAGCGTCTGTCCGATCCGCCAACCTATGCATCCCAAGAGTTCTTTCCATGCCTCCTCCTCTGGGCAGGCCAAGTCCGGGTTCTCTTCCACCTCCGTTGCTGCTTGCACCCATGGTACGGGAATATGGCCCATCAAGCTATCGATCCTCCCTAGGAGCGCAGGGCCATTGCGTAGCGCTGCGGGTAGAGACTCATACCCCCCTCGTCCCCACAGACCAACTACGATGTTCTCTTTCACCTTCCTTGAGCACTCGCTCCTAGCCATCGGTGGCAGCCTGCCCCCCTGGGCTCCACTGAGCCCCGCCCTTGCTCCCGCCCCTGCCCTATAGGCTCTTACTAGTTGGCCAACAGTCCTCAATTCATTGATACCCATCAGGTCCGCATACATGCTTTCCAGCCCCCCACGGCCCGCTGCTGCGGGTCTGAGGGCCGGATTTCCCCATACTGGCGCGCTGTGTACCCACGGCCCCACCGCGGGGCTCTTGATCAACTCAACCCGGGGGAGATGGAGGAGTGCCCCCGTTATCATGTTCAGCGTCGGGCAGGGGCTGTTTGCCGTGGTCCCCAGCACCTTGGTGGCGGCGTTGGGGCCTGCCCGCTGGGCTGTGAAGAGGCAGAGGGGGTGTACGGCCGGGTGCGTTCGTCGGAGGAGCTCCATTGCGACCGTCGGCCACACTGGCCTGAAGCGGAGGAGGTTCGGGCAGCTGCCCAGCACGCAGCGTGTCGCCAGCACCGCTTGTCGGGCCCGTACGTGTTCTACCACCGGGAGGAGGCCGAGCCCTCCGTCCTCCGGGGGGACGCACATCGCCTTGTAGCCTATCCCCGGTAGGCGAGCGTGTGGGTTACTGGCGTGTGCCGCCGGCGTCATGCTGCGGTCCACCATGGCTGCGACCGTGCTGCAGAGTCGCTGCAGCTCGGGCGGGGGGGGGAAAGCGAATTCCAGGTGGTACAGGACCTTGGAGATTGCGTAGCCAGAGGCCGTCGACGCTCTCCCAAAGGCTGAAAGATTCAGGGACACCAGCTTGGTTAGAGCCGAGTAGACTCCATCCAGGGCGATGGCCGGCTTGCACAGGGCGGCGGTGTTGGCGACTGTTACCCCCAGGGTCTTGGCCTTCACGACGGTTCGCAGTGAGGTATCAGGGGGTGGCGGTGCGGGCGGCGGGCCGGGCGGCGGCTCAGGCGGCGGCGCGGGCGGCAGGCCAGGCGGCGGCGCGGGCGGCAGGCCAGGCGGCGGCGCGGGCGGCGGCTCAGGCGGCGGCGCGGGCGGCAGGCCAGGCGGCAGCGCGGGCGGCAGGCCAGGCGGCGGCGCGGGCGGCAGGCCAGGCGGCGGCGCGGGCGGCAGGCCAGGCGGCGGCGCGGGCAGCAGGCCAGGCGGCGGCGCGGGCGGCAGGCCAGGCGGCGGCGCGGGCAGCAGGCCAGGCGGCAGCGCGGGCGGCAGGCCAGGCGGCGGCGCGGGCGGCAGGCCAGGCGGCGGCGCGGGCGGCAGGCCAGGCGGCGGCGCGGGCAACAGGCCAGGCGGCGGCGCGGGCGGCAGGCCAGGCGGCAGCGCGGGCGGCAGGCCAGGCGGCAGCGTGGGCGGTGGATCTGGTGGTGGGTCCAGCGCCGGTGCGGGCGGCGGGCCGTGCGGCGGCGCGGGCGGTGGGCCGGGCAGCGGCGCGGGCAGCGGCGCAGGCGGTGGGATCAGGCCGACGGGGAGCAGCTCCGACTTGCTGGCGTTCAGGCGTTGTCCACTTGCTTGCGCAAAGGTCTCCATGGCTGCAGCGAAAGCGGCGGCTGTGTTGGGTCGCAAGAATTGCGTGTAGTCGTCTGCGTATTGGGAAGCTCGGAGGACAAGCTGGCGGCCGTTGGGTGAGAGAGCAATCTGGAATCCCTGTTTAGCAAGCCACGATAGTAGCGCTTGAGCGGCCGCCAGGTAGAGCAGCGGCGCTAATGGGCAGCCTTGCCGTACCCCTGCTGTTATCTCCAGGTGACCTGATACGTCGCCGTTGACTAGGGCCGCGGATCTTGTGCCCTGGTGCAGAAGCCGCACCCACGCCAGGAAGCCATTGCCAACCCCCAGCGCTTCCAGGCACTCAAACAGGAAGCCCCGGTCCAGCGTGTCGTACGCCTTGTGGAAATCTAGGAAGGCCATGAGCCCCTCCTCACCTGCCACTCTTAGCAGCTCTGGTGTCAGCTGCATGAGCATGATGTTATCAGCAATCCGTCGACCTGACAGAAAGGCGGTCTGCTCGGGGCTGATAATGGCGGCGAAGGCTGGTTGCAGGCGGGCTGCCAGGACGCGGGCCAAAGTTCGGTAGTCCGTGTCCAGCAGCGTGATAGTTGTCGGGCTGGGTTGGGTCGCCTGACTTGAAGAAGCACGAAATCACACCGTCAAGAAAGCCACGAGGCGCTGTACCAGCCGCCATTGCCGCTGAGAACACGGCTGCTAGGATGCTCGAGAACTGCCCGCTATATGCCTTGTACAGCTCCATGGGGATGCCGTCCGCGCCGGGGGCTTTGCCTTGCGGGGCGGCGGAGATGGCCGCTGCCACCTCCGTCGCAGTCACCGTCGGCTCCCCCATCTTGGTGACTGACTCCTCAGGGCAGTTGAGCGCTGCCTCCCGAAGCGCCTGGAGCACCTGTGCACGGGCGGTATGGTCAACTGGGCTGGGTGTGCTGACTCGCTGCCAGAAGCGGGCTACGCTGTGTGCCATCTCGCGGGGGGTGGAGGTGAGGGTCCCGTCAGCTCGACGGAGTGCGCAGATTCGGCGGCAGGCGGCTGGTGGTCGCAGAAGGCGGGAGAGGAGGGGTGAAGGTCGTTCGCCTGCATGGATCCAGGTGTGGCGAGTCTTCCGAGCTGCCCGTGCTGAGGCCCGGCATGCCGCCCTGGCTGCTGCGCTCCTTGCCGCAACCGCCTGCGCAGCTGCGGCTTCGTCGCCTGCCTCCACTGCCGCCATGGCGGCTTCGGCTGACTGTGCGGCTGTCTGTTCTGCTGCTGTAGCGCTGACGGAGCGCTGCTGTGCTATCTGGTTGAGCGCCCGCAGTTCCCTATTAATGCCTGCCTTCACCGCTGGCCACCAGGAGAGCACCTGTCGGCTGTCCGTTGGCATCGAGGCACGCTGGGAGTCAATCCATTCGCAGAAGCTCTCGCGCAAGTCGGTGAAGTCAAGGAAATGCATCCTGACCCTCGGTAACCCTTTGCCCGGGGGCTGGGCGGCGGGGGATGGTGAGAGGCGTAGCAGCACAAGTCGGTGGTCAGCGAGTCTGCCGCACTCAATGCGGCACGATGCCACGTTCGCCGCCAGGTCGGAGGAGACGTGAAAGCGGTCCAGGCGGGAGGCTCCAGACGGGTAGAAGAAGGTGAAGCTGCGGACGGTTGGGTGGAGGCTGCGGAAAGCGTCCGTAAGCCCTGGGCAGGCGGCGCTGAAGACCCCCGCCGTTGCTGTGTCCTCTCGCCGGCTGTTAGGGCCAGAGCTGCAGTCGAGTGCTGGGTCCATCACGAAATTGAAGTCCCCGGCCCACACATGCGTCTCCGCGTTGGCGGCTATTGGTGCTAGCTGCTGTTGGATGAAGAGCCGCTGCTGTGTTGGTTGTCCTGACGGCAGGTACGTGCTGAGCAGTGTGAAGGAGTGGCCACCCCACTGCACTGGGACCCGCACCGCGCGCCCATCCTCAGTCGCTGAGTGTGCGCCCGCGACCTGGAGGGCGCCAGACGTGACCAGCGCCGAGCGCACCAGGATGGCTGTTCCCCCCGCTGCGCCGCCATTGTCCCCCAGCTGCGCTGGCCCCCAGAAGGCCAGCCAGCCACTCAGCCGCAGAGTGTTGCTTATTGCTTGTATTTGAGTTTCCACACCCGAGATCAGAGCCGCTGTGACTCTGGTCTCTTGGAGGCAGACCACGTCTAGCCGTTGCTGTGCCCAGAGCCTGAGGTACGCCGACAGGCGCGGTTGGTCCAGGGACTCAGTGCCTGAGGTAAGCCCGCGTACGTTAAGCGAGCCCACCCGAAGCGGATCACTGGGCTTGGTGGCTGGCCGGCGCCGAGCTGTGCGCGCCTGCCACCACGGCATCCGTTAGACGTTGGTCATGTTTATTTACTGGCCCTCGGCGTGGGCCCCCCGGCGGCGCCAGGGCTGCGGGGCTGCCGCTGCCGCCGCCGCTGCCGCCGCCGTCGCTGCCGCCCGCCAGGCCCTCTCCGCCAGCCTCCGAGTCGTGCTCCATGCCCGACGCCCCGCTCCCGCGGATCTCCCCCTCCTCCTCCGACCCCTCGTCCATCACGAGAGCCGCCACCGCTTCGGCGGACTCCCGTGCCGGGTCGGCCGTCAGCCTCTTGGGCGGCCGCCCCTCCGGCGTGCCAGCCGCTGACTCGGGCCGCCCCCTCGCACCCCCGACGCGTTGCGGCAGAGGGCTGGCCTGCCGGCCGGGCCCCGTCACCCCTCCCTGCGGGCTCTGGCTCGTGCTGCCGGCGGGGGCGGGGGCAGTGGGGGCCTCCACCGCCTGCGCCGCCTTCCGCTCGCGCTCGCGCTGCAGCTGCGCCTGCGCCTGCGCCTTCTGCAGCTGGGCCGCCTTGTGGCTGTTCAGGCCCTCAGCTCTACACCAAGAGGCACCCGGCCCCGACCCCCGGGCCCTCCAGCCTCCAGTACAACACGATCACCTGCAATCCCCTCAGCTCTGCACCAGGAGGCAGAAGAGCGACAGCTGCTCTCTGCGCGCCTTGCGGCCCGCCCGCGTGAAGGCCTTGTCAGCGCACCACCCCAGCATGCTGCCCCACTCGGCCACGCACTCCTCCCACTCGCCCCGGAGCAGCAGCAGCTCCTGCTCGCTCGGCCCAGATCCAGATCCAGATGAAGATCCCGACCCAGATCCAGATGCCGACCCAGATCCAGATCCAGATCCAGATCCAGATCCAGATCTGACGAGCTTGAAACCCGTCCGCTTGCGCCGCTGCTCCTCCCAGACGCGCCGCAGCCACTCCTCGTCGCTGTCCTCCACCAGCCACGCCAGATCCAGGCACGCGACCTGATCCAGCACCTCCTCGTCAGATCCAGATCCAGATCTAGATCTGGAACCCGACGCCGCTGGCAGCTCGTCCTCCTCGTCGTCGCTGTCGTCCGCCAGGGACCGCCCACGCCGCCTGCCGCCAGCCTGCCGCTGCGCCGCCGCCCCGCCACCACCACCGAACCCTGCCGCACCCGCCGCCGCCGCCGTAGCTTCCCCGCCGCTCCCGGCCTGCCGCTGCGCCGCCGCCTCACCAAGACCCAACGGAACCGCCGCCGGAACCGGCGGCGGCGGCGGCATGCTGAGTCGGTCCCACAGCGCCTTCTGAGCCACGAAGAACAGCCGGGGCCCAGTCACGGCGCTGAGGGAGGCGAGCAGGTAGGGGGGGTGGGCTAGTAGGTCCGCGGGCCCACCCCCCGCCGCCTCCTCCAGGAAGGCCCAGCGGCTCTCCAACTGGTCGGGGGCCAGCGCTAGGACGCCCGGGGCGGAGCGCAGGAGGGAGGCCACGGCCTGGGGTGTGTGGGGGGGGGGAGGGGCACTTTGGTCGGGGAAGGGGAGGGTCAGGTGGGGGAGGGTCAGGTGGGGGGAGGGTCAGGTGGGGGGGCGGCAGTTGGGGGAGGGGCACGTGAGGGTGGGGAAAGGGAGGGTCAGGTGCGGGGAGGGGTAGAGCGGAGGAGGAGGGCCACGGCCTGGGGTGGGGTGGGGTGAGGTGGGGAGGTGGGATGGGGGGAGGGGTCGTGGGATGGGGAGGAGGGGTCGTGGGATGGGGGGGGGGAGGGGTCGTGGGATGGGGGGGGGGAGGGGTTTTGGAAGCAATTGGAAGCAAGGGCTCCCGCGGGCTGAGGTTACCCGTGTACCCTTTGGCGCCCAACCTCCCTTGCCTCTTCTACCCTCTACCGATAGTCGCCGACCACGTCTGCTCGGACTGCAGCTTGGCTACACCGTCGGACTGCAGCTTGGTTCTGTTCCTCTCCCCGCGCACACCCCGCGCAGGACTCGCCCCTCGCGGCTTCCCGATGCTGCCCGTGTACTGCGCTGGACCACCGCGGAGCGCGGTCTGCGCGGACCACCCTTGGCTGGTGTTGGGCGGGCGAAGACCGCTCCGCCACATGGGACCTCACCGGGGCTCTGAGCGCGGGGAGGCTCCGCGCTAGTCACGGATGGGTGGGATCCTTGCTTGCCAGCCACCCCATCCGGGCCTCCCTGGTCCCTGCCCGCACCCCCTCTCTCCACCCCTTGCAGCGCTGGGTTGTCTCTGCTCTCTGCACTCGCTGCCCTCTTCAGGGTCTTCCGTGCCGTCTCCGGCGACGACCTATGCCCGAGCCCGCGTGCCGTGGTGCGGACTGATGGTGGAGAGGGTTAGAGGGCTCCACGGAGCCACACTCGAACATCGGGCGCGATTGGGCCCCCTGGGGGAGACGACGGGGCTCAGCCCTTTTCCTGCCTTCGGGCAGCCACCCTTGTCACTATGCCATTCGAGCCGAGTCGAGCTTGGAATACAGATTGAACCCAGTCCGCCAGCTCGTCCTGCCCAGGTCCCCTGTTCCCCACTCTCTATCCCCTCGGCCCTTCACGCCGCCTCATCATCTGCTAGCGCCACCCGCGTAGCCTCAGGATGAGGTGCAATGCGGCTGCCAGCGCACACGCATGCCGCAGCCCGCGCCCTCCCACCATGGCCCCCGGCAGCCACTAACCAACAGCAACGCAGCGTAGCGCTTGGTTGAGAGGCGTAGGGCGTGGTCGCAAACTGCCCAGACCTGTGGGCGGTCCACGGCAGGTACCAACCGCATGGAAGGGTTGGATGCGGTCTGCCCCGCCACCTTGCAACGCCAACCCCAGTCACGTTCCTGGACCACGCTTTGAACCGGAACAGAGGCCGGTCTGAGCCTAGCGTGTGCGTCCAAAGCGCCAAGCGTCCTCCGTGCGCCTCGCTCCTCTGTAGCCCGGCCCGGCTTCTAACAACTAAAGCCACAGACTTGAAAGAGTGTACGAGCCAAGACGATACCCTACAGACGGCCAGGGCGGCGCGGCTCGCATCTCCACATCAAACGTGACGCGCAGCGCCCCGCGAGACACAAACGCGGGCATGGATGAGCAACGGCCACCGTGTGTTGATGCAGTCTCAGTAAGAAGCGACACCAGCCTAAACCCTTTGGCCTCATGCCCAGTACTCCCTACTGCACCCTCCGCTACCAGCTGGGCCTTTCAGCGGCCTGTAAACCAGATCCAGATCCTCAGCCACACATCGGGTCTGGCTTTGGTCCAGCAACAGCTTCAGCCAGGCCTCCAGGTAAGAGCACGTCTGTCTCAGCCGCCGCCAGTCCCCATCTGCAGTACAATTAACCCCACCGGCCTGCCACCCGCGTACACGTTTATGAGCGCAACATCCGACAAGTCCCTCCCATACCCCCGTCCCCTCAGCCGCCGCCCCCGCCCCGCCCGCCGCCCCCAGACCCGCCGCCGCACGCCTCCCGGTGGCCCGACCGCCAGTGCGCCGTCTGGCACTCGCGGCTGCAGTACGACGCAGCGCCGCCGCAGCCCGCGCACGCCCGCAGCGGCAGGGCCGCATCGCTGTCGCCCTCCAGGTTGGCGCAGGCCGGGTTGGAGCAGCCGCCCAGCAGCTGACGCGCGGCGGCGGGCGAGGCGGGCAGGAGCGCTGCGGCGGACTGCAGGAGGGGGACCCAGACGCCGTAACGCGCAGCCAGCGGGGGCCCTGAGGCGGCGGCCCCCGCCCGCCCGCCGCCCCTGCCGCCGCCCCTGCCGCCGCCCCCCGCCCCTCCGCCTCGCTCCCAGCGCACGAGCTGAGCCGCCAGCGCCTCCGCCGCCTCCGCCGCCTCCGCTTGCCCTCCGGCCTTGAGCTCTGACGCCAGGGCCCGGACCTTCTCAGTCCGGAGAACCGGACCCGAACCAGCTGCCATCTCCTCGGGGCACAGGGCGGCGAACGTGCAGGCCGCCTCGGCAGTCCACGGAGCCATGATCTGCAGGTACTCCTCGCCAAGAGCGGGTTCAAGCGATGCGCTAAGCGCCATGCGAATGAACGCCCTGGGCGGGAAAGCGCTACCCCCGAACCTGGCCCAGCTCCCGCCGCTGCTCTCTGCCTGGTTGACGACCGGGCTTCCAAAGCCCACGGCTGCCGCAGCCGTCGTCGCTGCCGCATGGACCGCTGCCGGGTCGCGGCAGCCAGCGAAGCCCAATCAGGACGCCTCCCTTGGCAAACTCATTGGCATTTGCCGCCGCCTCAATCCTCCAGGAAGCCTCCGGCAGCCACGCCGCCGCCGCTGCGCCCAGCAGCCCCGCTAGCTGCCGCTCGGGCGGGGTCAGCGCGCCGCCGCCATCGAGCCTCGCAGCGGCGCCGTCGAGCCACGCACGGCCCATGACCAGGACGCTGCCGCTAATGCCAACCGCCAGGTCGTTCAGATGCCTGTCGAAGCTGTCCCTGCTGGCTGAGAGGGCCTTGCCGAGGGTGGTGACCAGCGCCCCCGCCTCGCGTGGATGGCCGTACACCAGCAGCGGGGCGAGCCATCCCCAGATCACGTCCATAGAGGCGTTAGCGGCGACGCCCGTCGACACTAGACTCAGACCCTTCAATGTCAGCGCTTCCGGAGAGGGCTGCCCCATCCCGCCGGCTGCCCGTGCGGCAGTCGCGGCGCGGCGGATGAGTCGCTCCAGGCAGGGCAGCACGCCGCCGGCAAGCGCCGAAGCGACCGCTGGCGGGGGCACGGGCGGCAGGGGGTCTGGGAGATGACAGCGGCGAAAGGCGAGGAGCAAAGAGGTTGGGATAAGTGACGTTGACACTGTTACGTCACGTCAAGGGCAGACTTGGCAGCCAGCGCATCATGACACGCAGCACGTGTGCCGTACCATACGTTGGGGGTACCCAACGCGCCCTGCCGAAAGCACACCGCACTATCGCACTTGGGCTCAAACGCTGGGCATTACTGTCGGATACACCTGGCAAACGCACCTGGGGGTAGGGGCACCGTCGGCAGATGCTCCCGGAGGCAGCTCCCAAACTCCGTGGCCGAGGAGCGAATGCCGACGCGCATAAGGCTGAGGTGGGGTGCCACCCTCGCCATCAGCCGCCACCACTCGGCTCCCTGGTCGTCTTGGCCGCTGCCGGCTGGCCCCGCCTCGCTTGCGGGGCCTCCGCCCTCGACCCCGCGGCACTTGAGCAGGAGCAAGGTGCGGAGCCGTGCGGCCGCCCCTAAAGCCTCCACCGCAAGCACCGCCCCGCATCCCTCGGACACAAGCGCTCGGAATGTGGCCCTGCCCTCCAGAGCGGCAGTGAGGGCGGCCGCCTCCTGCTCCCGGGTCCTGCCCGCCGCCGCCTCCTCCGCCGCCCGCACGCCCATCCGTGCCGCCCGCATCGCCAGCCCCAGCGCCGTGTGCCAGCCCAGCTGCAGCCGCCGCGGGGGTGCGGCGGTGGGAATGGCGGCGGGGTTGGGGCCGGGGCCGTCTGCATTGACGGCAACGGAAGGGGTGGCGACGGAAGGGACGCGGACAGAGCTAGCGGTGGTGGGGTGATGAGGGGGTCGCTGCACGCCTACGCCCGACCCTGCAGGAGGATTGCCGGCGCAGGCGGCCATTGCGGCTGCGCGAAAGGCATCCAGGAGGTTCCACACAGGAACCGTCATGGGCCCGACCTTCCGCAAAGCGCTGATGACCACGCCCTCGTCCGGACTGCTCGCGAGCTCCCGCAGCCGGTCGCGCGCCGCCGACCGGAGTGGCTCGCCCAGCGCCCTCCCCACATCCTCCGGCAGCCCCCGCGTGCCACCCCCGTCCATGTACGACAGCACGGACATGCCGTACGCCAGCGTGAGGTACGAGGCGCACGGGCCCAGGGCGGCGGCGCGCCGCAGGGCGGCGCGCGGCGAGCCGTCTTGCTGACGGGGTTCAGAGGATGGGAGGGATGTGGTGGCGGCGCCGGCCGGCTTGATCGCTGTTGTCAAGAGCGTGTTGGTGTGCTGTGAGACCCCCCAGAGAAGGCCGTACACGCTTGAAGACGCCGCCCCAGACAAGTCGGACGACTCGTCAGCATCGCATGGCGGGCCCGCGCGCCCAGGCGAGAGAGTCCGGCCATGAGACCCGCCGAAGGTGTGTAGCAGCGCCAGCGCTGTCGCGGCGATGTGCTCAGCAATGTAGCTCGACCGCAGAGCCGCCGCCAGCTCAGAGCGGTAGCACTCCTCCGCCTCCTCCGCCCGCTGTTGCTCAGCTCGCAGCGACGCCGGCGCTGCCGTCGGCAGGAAGGCCAACGCCAGGCAGGCGTCCAGGAGCAGAGCCGCCGCTTTGGTAACCGAGCAGTACAGCATGAGGTTCATTTGCTTCCCCTCCTCGTCCTCGCCCTGGGGCTGGGCTCCAGCGCCTCCGCCCTCGCGGGGGTTGTCGAGTGCCTGCCGCACCTCCGCCAGCCGTGCGGCCAGGGCTTGCAGCGAATCCGCACGCAGCAGCCGCCGAGCAAAGTCGCGCACGGCGGGTACAGGACGCGTGAGCCCGGGCAACGTGCTGGGCGCCGGTGCTGCCCCGAGGTCCAGCAGGTGTCTGCACGATGTAAGAGATGCCGCCAGGACACCGGCGCGGCAACCCCCCTCCTCATTGTCGCGAATCTCCCAGCGCGTTGATTCAGCCAGAACGCGCAGCATGGCGCTTTGGAATCCAGGGTGTGCCACAAGCGCTGCTCCGATCCCGCGTGCTTGTGGATGCGACTTCAGAGGCGCCAGAAGGTCTGCCAGCGCTGTCAAGGCTTCTACGACAGGCTTGTATTGATATTCTCCATTAGATCCTGCCACAGAGCGCAGCACCTTGGCTTGCGCGATGAAAGCATCGAGGGTGGCCTTCAGCTTGGGGCCGAGGAATTCAGCCATGTGAGGGCAGCACCATCACAAGGTTATGGTATGTCGTCGTTGTGTCGTTGGAATGCGTTCAAGCAGTGCGAGCCTTGCGGGTAGGACGGCACGGCCTCCGATTCGCCGCGCCGGAGCCTACTGTAATAAGAGTCTGGCATATCGACCACGGGTGTCGCGGCCATCCTGGCCACCTCGTCAGCTATCTCAGCTATCTCAGGTGTTGCGATTCCCCTCCCCGGCGTCCCCGGCATGGCGCATCATTCCCGCTCGGGTCCTCACAACCCCACCAGCCACCGTGGGCGCTCTCTACGCTTCTGCAGTTTCGGCGAATCCGTGCCCACCCCCTCCGCGCCTCTCCGCGTTTCCGTCAAATGAGTGCCTTTCCAGACGTGCCGCAGGTTGCCCGTATCCACTGCCTGTCCCCGGGCCCCCAGCCAGTTGATGTTTTTGGGCTGAGCCCCCGGCGCCCCCGGGATTACCCCGTGTTGGCGTGAGACTGCGTCAACCCTTCGCCCCAGCCATCCCCCGAAGCCACGATGCAAGCCCTTGCTGCAGATGCGGATGTACGATATCCGCGGATCCCCGCACACCATCGCGTTAGCCACGGCTCCCCACCACCTCCACCCAAGCGCCGCCGGCCTAGCCCCACACCACCGGCAGGCAATCCGAAATGGACCAGCCTGACGAGCCTGGTCCCGGGCGGATAGGACCCCACCTTCCGGCCCCTCCTCTACGGCCTGAGCGCCTGCAGCCCTCTTGCTGATCGCGTCGCATTACCGGCTGGGGCCTGGCGCAGATACGGTAGCTGCACGTTGCATCGACCAGCCACAGGCCTGCTCAGGCCCTCAGGCCTGCTCAGGCCCTCAGCTCTGCACCAGGAGGCACCCGGCCCCGACCCCCGGGCCCTCCACTACAACACGATCACCTGCAATACCCTCAGCTCTGCACCAGGAGGCAGAAGAGCGACAGCTGCTCCCTGTGCGCCTTGCGGCCCGCCCGCGTGAAGGCCTTGTCCGCGCACCACCCCAGCATGCTGCCCCACTCGGCCACGCACTCCTCCCACTCGCCCCGGAGCAGCAGCAGCTCCTGCTCGCTCGGCCCAGATCCAGATCCAGATGAAGATCCCGACCCAGATCCAGATCCGATGAGCTTGAACCCTGTCCGCTTGCGCCGCTGCTCCTCCCAGACGCGCCGCAGCCATTCCTCGTCGCTGCCCTCGACCAGCCAAGCCAGATCCAGGCACGCGACCTGATCCAGCACCTCCTCGTCAGATCCAGATCCAGATCTAGATCTGGAACCCGACGCCGCTGGCAGCTCGTCCTCTTCGTCGTCGCTGTCGTCCGCCATGGACCGCCCGCGCCGCCTGCCGCCGCCCTGCCTCTGCGCCGCCGCCCCGCCACCACCGAAACCCGCCGCACCCGCCGCCGCCGCCGCCGCTTCCCCGCCGCTCCCCGCCTGCCGCTGCGCCGCCGCCTCACCCAGCCCCGACGGAACCGCCGCCGCCGGCGTTGGCGGGGGCGTGCTGAGTCGGTCCCACAGCGCCTTCTGAGCCACGAAGAACAGGCGGGGCCCTGTCACGGCGCTGAGGGAGGCGAGCAGGTAGGGGGGGTGGGCCAGCAGGTCCGCGGGCCCTCCCCCCGCCGCCTCCTCCAGGAAGGCCCAGCGGCTCTCCAACTGGTCGGGGGCCAGCGCTAGAACGCCCGGGGCGGAGCGGAGGAGGGAGGCCACGGCCTGGGGTGGGGTGGGGGTGGGAGGTGGGATGGGGGAGGGCAGGTGGGGGAGGGTCAGGTGGGGAGGGGGCGGAGCGGAGGAGGGAGGCCATGGCCTAGGGGGGAGGCGGTGTGTGGGTGGGTTGGAGGGGGGGGCAGGTGGGGGGGGGGGCCACGTGAGGGTGGTTGCGGAGGACGCACTGCCAGCCCAGCGCAGGTTGGGGTACTGCCGGGGCCCCCTCACCTTGCCGCCCATCAGCTCCGTCAGCACTACACCGGCCTGCAAGGGACCCTCTCCCCCCCCCCTATCAATTGCCCCCCCGCCCCCACCTGCGCCTCCAGCCCGATCAGCTCCGTCAGCAGCCGTACGTTGGGCCGCAGGCGGCTCTCCAGGGGGTACTTGAGCGCCTCGGGCACCGCCCGCAGCAGCGCCTCCGCCCCCCCCCGGGAGCCCATGACTCCCTCCAGGGCCGCCAGCTTGGGGGCAACGGCCGTGGGCCACTCGGCCAGGCCGCGCGCCCTGTGGGGGGTGGGGCGGGGTGGGGGTGGTGTGTGTGTGTGTGGCTGGTGGGTGGGGCAAGGGACAGGGGCGCGGATTGAGGCCAGCCCCAGCCCCTGACCGAGCATGCGGGCCTGCGTTGCTCCAGCGCCATCGTTGCTCGTGGCGGCAACAACCCGCCCCCCTCTACCCCTTTCCCTCCCCCTCCCCTTCGTCCCTCCCCTCCCCCCCCCTCACCACGTGCACCAGTCCTCCCACAGCACGCCGCGCAGCTGCGCCGGCGCCTCGGGCCCCAGCCCCCGCAGCAGCGCCAGCCGCTCCCGCAGCCCCCCCTCCCCCTCCACGGCCGCAGCCAGCAGGGAGGGGTACTCCACCGCAAGCTGCCCCAGGGCCAGGGGGGGGACCACGCCGCTGCCCTCGGCACCCAGGAAGGCGGCGGCGGCCTGGGTAGTGATGGGGTAGTGAGGTTGGGGTTGGGGGAGTGGCAGGGGGTGATTTTGGACGGCTTGGAGCGGCAGGCAGCGACCCCGATGCACGCCGAGGTCCGGAGCGAGAGAGGGCAAGGGATCTGGACGCACGTTGCGCGTCAAGGGCGAGCAGAGGCCCCGGGCAGAGGACCACGCTGCGGCAAACCCAGCCCCGTGGGACCGTTGGGTACCTCAACCGCCAACCACCAACCGCCAACCGCCGACCGCCCACCTCGTAGTCCACGTCCTCCGCCAGCAGCGCCCGCCACTTGAAGATGGGCCCCACGATGGCCTCATTGGGCACCCCAAGGCGCTTGAGGAAGAGGAACACCTGTGGGGGGTAGGGGGTGAGGGGGAGGGGGAGCATTGGGGTGAAGGTGGGCATGGGATACGGGGTCGGCAATGGGAGCGGGTTGGGAGCCCGAGGGATTCGGAGGGGCCGCTGGGGGGTAGGGCGAGCCAGCCCCCAGCCCCCCCACCTGCCCCGCCCGAAAGATGTTGGAGCTGGTGAGCACGTCGGGGGAGTTGATCAGCAGCCTGCGGAGAGGGGAGGGAGGATGTAAAGAAGGAAGGAAGCGGCTCGCGTTGGCGCTAGTTGGTAGTCCTGTCTTGCCAACTGCCTTCCATGGAAACCTGGCGCCGGGCACGCCCCTGAAATCCCCATGCCCAACCTGAGCTTCGTCAGGGGTCTGCCCCCGGGGTTGAAGGGCTGGCCTGAGCCCCTCCGCCCGCCTTTGCCCCGCACTCGTGCGCTGAGCCCCCTCGCCCCCTCCCCCATGCCGATCATCCTCGACCTGCGGCCCGGCGCCTCCGCTAGCCGTGCACCGCCGCCCACCCCCACCTCCCCCGTCCCGTTCCCGCCCCCCCCCCATGTTGATGACCACCTCTCAGTTGCCTAACTGTAGGATCCCCTAACTCAAGGATCCCGTGCCCAAGAGGCCAATCCTCTGCAGGACCCCTGGCTCACTCCTGTATGGCCAGGCCCGTCGCCTCTAGCCCGCCCTCGAGGACTCTCCTCGGCCCCATCCCTCCATTCCCCCCTCCCCCCGGCTCACCCCTGTATGTCCAGGCGCGTCACCATGGGCCCGCCCTCAACTAATCTCGGCAGCCCTCCCTCCACTCCCCCTGCCTCCGCCCCCCTCCCCCTCCCCCAAACTCACTCCTATATGGCCAGGCGCTGGAGGCCAAAGGATATGAGCCTCAGCGTGAACCTAAGAACCCTGACACCAAGATTCCCATCCCTAAGAGGCACCCCCCGCTCACTCCTGTATGGCCAGGCGCTGGAAGCCAAAGGACGTGAGGAAGTCCACCCACCCCCCCACGGGCGCTGCCAGCAGGGCCGGGTGCCGCTCCAGGAGGGCCGCCACGGAGCGGCGCGGCACCGCTGACATCAGCGCGTCAAGAGCGGCAGCCACCTGGGCACGGAGGGAGGGGGGACGGGGGGTAGGTGGGTGGGGGAGGGGGAGTTGGGGGACGGGTGAGGAGGGGGACGGGGGAGCTGGAGCGTTGTCTGGCGCTTCCCCACCTGTCCGGCATTCACCGAGCCAAGCCCCACCCTCAAAGTCCTTTCACAGCACCATGCCATGGCCTCCTAACCTCGACCCTTTGCCCTGACCCCACGCACTGCTGCCCAGCCCATCCCACCGCTGAAACTGCTGCCTCACGTCCTCCTTGTCCTCTTCCCTCCCGTCCCATCACCCGGCCGCCCTGGGTCGTCGCCCTCATCCCTGTCACCTCGCTGCCCCTGCATCCACAGCCCAGCACTCGAGTGCGCTGGCCCCCACCCGCCTTTACCGCGGCCCCCCAGCCCTGGCCCCTATCAAAGGCATCTCATCCCTGTCCCAGACCCCCCATAGGACCTCAGCCCACAGCACATCTACCCCTTGGGCTCCCACTGCACCTCCATTAATTGCCAAATCCCTGCCCCCAGAATAACCCTCATTCCAAGCTTCGAGGCCTCAGCCCTCAGACCCCGCCGTCCTCCACCCAAACCCAAACCCACGCCCTGGCCCCTCGACCACGCTGCGCAGCCCTGCCACCCAACGCAGCCCTCCCGCGCTACCCCTGACCCATCACCTCCCTGCCTATTCCCGGCCCTAACGTAGCACTTGAGCCCCAAAGCCGCCAAGTTCAACACGGCTCTGGCTCCGGCTCAACACGGCCCCGGCTCAACACCGTCTCTCCCTCCTCATACTACCCCCAACCGCCCCAGCCTCTTCACCTCGCCCCTTGAGCCTGAACCCTCAACCCTGCCGCCCCGCCCACCCCGTCCCCCACTACCCCAACATCCTCACCTCCTCTGGGTCTGCGGCCTGCACACGCGGGTCTGTGAGCACCGTGGCGGGGAGGGTGCCCAGCTCCCTCAGCCGAGCCTCAAGCTTGGAGGCGACCGCGTTCTCCGCAGAGGCTCGCGCGAGGGTAGGTGTTGGGTGCTGCGTGTCATTTGTGTGAACTGGCAGTTTTTGCGGTCTACAAAGGCTCGGGCGGTGAAAGCGACCGCGAGCGACTGGCCATCCGCGCGATGGCGGGGCGCTGGGCCCCGCCGTGGGTGGTCGCTGTAGCTGCAGGCCTCGCATTGGCGTGGTTAAGCGGAGTGGCGAGGGAGAGGAGTTGTGTGATCGTGGTGCGAAAGCCGTAGGGCCGAGGTCGATGCAGTTGGCAAGCCCTAGCTCGGTCCTTGCTTTTATAGCAGTTTATAGTGACTTTGCACAGGTATAGGCCTAGCTATGGGGGAACAGTAGGGAGACGACGGCAAACGTGGCTCGCTGGGCTCCTATGCAAGTTGCTCTACGCGGGAGGGCCTTTCCAACATGTCCCAAACCCTCTCATAACACAAGCACAGCAACTAGAGCCACATATCGGCAGCCTCTCCGGCCGGTGTGCCGGGATGGCACGCCGCGACCCTCTCAATCCACCGGGTCTGTGCGCCCAAAGACGCTCTACGGCTTGCTAGGCATCAGGCGGGACGCCGGACCGAGGGATGTGCGGACGGCCTATCGCGCGTTGGCACGGCGGCTGCACCCGGACGCTAACCCGGACCCCACGGCAGCAGAGCAGTTTGCGGTGAGGGGCCCCCGGGGCCAAGTCACATAGCTGTGGGGCCCTGTGTATGGAGCCACAGAACCGTTACATGCAGACTCCGATGTTACCTATTCCCTTGGGCTTGAGTGGGCGAGCTGAAGGGCTGAGACAAGCGCGGGGTCATGCGCCGGCCCGCTGCTCCTACACCATGCTCCCCGAAGCCTCACGCGTTCCCCCTACCGCTCCCCTTTTGTGGTACATCGTACGGCACACATCACAACACAGCACGTGCAGGCCGCGTACGAGGTCCTGGCGGACGGCGCCCTTCGACAGCAGTACGACAGCCAGGGCCTGGGCGCGCTGGGGCCCAAGTACGACGGCCTGCGGCGCTACCTGACGGGGCCCGGGCAGCAGGAGGGCAGCGGTGCTGGCGGCGGCGGCGGGGGCCCGGGCGGTGAGTCATGCGTCGTACACAGGCCCAGGCCGCAGGGGAGAGGGGCCCACACGCGGTGTGGCACCACAGCCTGCGCTCCCGGGGCTTGGGGGATACAGCCTGGGTGTGTGGTGAGAATGTGGTGGGGCCCACACTGTGTGGTCTATACTCGACCCACACCCCCTTCCACCTCCCTCTCTCCCTCCCCACCAAACCTCACCTACCTCTCAACCACCTCCCTGCCTACCTCCCACCCCAGGCGCCCGCGGCCCCGACGTGCACACCGTGCTGGGCCTGCTGCTGAGCGAGGCGGTGACGGGGGCAGACAAGGAGCTCAGCTACAGCGCCCTGGGGAGGTGCGGGCGGTGTCAGGTGGGTGGGGTGGGGGGGCCGCGGGGAGCTGAGGGATGGCGGTCAGGTCCCCGGCGGTGCATATATGTGGGGTTGGGGTTGGGTTGGTCAGGGGTGGGTCGTCGGTGCCCGGTGGGTGGGGCGGGGTTGAGGCAGCTGAACAGTTTGTCGTGTTGGTTAGTATACCGTATCCGTCATCGGAGTACCGTCATGCGTGTGTTACGGGTTGGGGTTGGGTCTCCGTGGTGGTCTATGTGTGGCTTGCTGAGGGTGGAAACACGCGGGCCCGCTCGGTGTCAATCCTCCCCCTCTTCGTAGCCCTTTCTTCCTCCCACCCCCTCCCCCCACCCCCCTCCTGCAGGGCTCGGGCCAGGCCTCCGCCCCCCCCGCTTGCTCCGTGTGCCGGGGCACGGGGGCGGTGCTGCGCTCGCGCTGGGCGGGGGAGGCGGAGGGGGTGTACGGGGGCATGCGGGTGGTGGCGCGGGCCGCATGCCCCTCGTGTGGGGGCAGCGGGGCCGTGGCGCAGCCGCCCTGCCCAGAGTGGGTATGGGGGGGGGGATGGGAGGGGGTGGGAGGGGGGGGGGAGGGGGTGGCAAGGGGTTGGAAGGGGTTGGAAGGGGCTGGAAGGGATTTAGGAGGGGTGGGTGGGTGGTGGCGCAGCCGCTCTGCGCCGAGTGAGTGTGAGTGATAGAGGGCCTTGAGGGAATTGGAGGCGGAAGCCCCCCCCCCTGTGTGACGACCCTGCACCCCATTCCACCCCTCCATCACCTCGCCCCCCGCGCTTTTTGACGCGCTGTCCCGCTTCACCCCCGCCTTCCCCCCAGCTGCCGCGGGCGCGGGCGGCGGCGCGAGTCCCGGCGGCTGCCCGTGCGGGTGCCCGCGGGCGTGGAGCGGGGGACCCTGCTGCGGCTGGCGGGGGAGGGGAGCGTGGGGCGGCGGGGGGGGCCGGCGGGGGACCTGCTGGTCATGGTGGAGGTGGGTGGGTGGGGGAGGTGGGGGGGGGGAGGGGAGGGGAGGGGAGGGAAGAGGGGAGAGGGGAAAGGGCAAGGGACTGACGGGCAGGGGAGCCTAAGCCTATGCCTCAAGCCGGGCTCGAGGGCAGGGATGCAGGTGCGACGCTTAGGCTGCAGGTCCCCCTGCAACACACAACGCCCCCCTTCCCCTCATCCTCCCCCGCCATCCCTCTCCTCCCCCCCCTGACAGGTCTACCCCGACGCCCAGCTCAGCCGCCGGGG